>CAIGRO010160196.1:0-16279 GCA_903798355.1 Fraxinus baroniana | reverse complement strand
CCAAATCCTCTCATATTTATAGTGTGAGCTAGGGGTTAATTGTACAATTTTTCAAATTGCACTTTTAACCCCATGATAAAGATGTCAATACACCATTTGTTCATGAAATTACTCTTTAATCCTTGGGAAAATATGTAAATATTTTATTCCATTACCAAAATTGCACTTTGAATCCTTACGTAATTAGGAAATTACGCCTTCTTAAATAAAATTGCATTGCCNATAATTTATATTATCAATTCAATTAAATCCCTAAAATTTTTAAATCCCTCAGTTTTTTTTTATATTAGAATTTTTGCTAGAAAATTCCGGGATGTTACAGTAATGCTCAAAGAAGAAAAATAATAATATTTACGACTTTTTTACGGCATGCATTTGTGAAGAGTAATGTTGACCTCATAATTTATGAAGACCACCTATTTATAGAGTAATGTTGACCTCATAATTCATGAAAACGTATTTACCAAAGGAGACTAATCTTCATTGAAGCTTAATTATCCTCATAAGGATTACTTGGAAGAATAAAATAAATCTTACCATGTCTTTTAGAGTGACTGGCTTGGGAATGAAGTTAGGCAATAAGTTAATATTTGTATCCCTTATTCTATTATTCAATTTCTGTGAGTGGTCTGCATATAGTCGAGTGTATTAGCCTATGTCTTCTTATGTAGGTTCTGAAGAGTAATGTTGACCTCGAAATATGTAACGCCAACGTAGACAACATATGTCGGGTCTATTTATGCCGACTCAACCAAATTTCGACGAGTTTAGACCAGAGGTTCGATAGAAATAGGAAAGCACGTGAACGCGGAAGATGCTTTACAGCGCGAGACAGAAATGTTTGAGCACCGATGGTAGTAACCAAGATGACTGCACTAACAAACAATCATCTCAATGTATAAATAATTTAAGATCAAACTGATAAATATAGAACAAGCAAGAGGTGTTCTTGAAAGTGTTATTCTTGAGTGTCTTCTTGTATATTAGAATCCATATTCAAAAGATTATCCCTTATAATTTATGAAGACCACCTATTTATAGAGTTCTGGTCAACTTGATGATTGTTGGATCTAAACTACGTGGCCTCATTTCCTTGATTGAAGCTGCACATCACTAAGTCTATTATACGTTAAATACATTGACAATGGGTTAGTCGCCCTATATATTAGATTGACACACCTGACATCTTTTGTTACAAATGTTACATCGATCATTCCTAAAAATTGTCTCAAATATCATAAAAGACAGAATCAGCTTCAGGGACTTTGGATGAACTGAGGGCTTTGGCCGGAGGAAGCCTCGTATCGGTAGTCTTCCGTGTGAAGAGTTTCGAATTCTTCTTTGATTACTAATGTAGTGTTTCGGCTTACAGCTTCGGCCATTTGGAGAATGCTTCGACATATAAACTTCAGCCTTTGTTTGACTTCTTTTCATTGGACCAACTGGATCTTTGTTGACTTTCTTGTCCACCTAAATTGCGACGTGACACTTTGACTGGAACCTCGGTGGCGAGCCGTAACAGTTGCCCCTAAGTCTAGATATGACTATTTATGTAATATATAGACTTGTACAACGAATTTTTTGTTAGGAGTGGTTTTTATATACCACAATAGTCTATAAATCTAAGTATAAATATTTATATTATAGTTAGAATTTTAAAGTAGTTGATATAAATGTATTACCTATCCATGTTGTCAAAAACTGTATACCTAGTGAACTCTAAATTTTTGGAATAAATTGGATGAACTTTAATAGGATAAATTTGTCCGAAGCTATCATCTCAAAGGTTGTTTATATTTCTGAAGCCTTACCCGAAGTGGTTGAGGTGACGTGCATATGCTACTTGTTAAGGTTGTAACTCAATAATTATAAAGAATCAAGTTTTTTGAAATATTGGGAAGACGAGGAGCCCTCAATTATTAAGCCCAAATGATTTGCTATTTTATGCGTTTCCAAGAAAAGACAACTAAAGCGGTTCTTCTTTCCATACACGCAACAGTCATCACATTTAATGTGCAATGATGGTGGTCATATATACGTCCTACAAAATTCAAATGCATTAGAGCGCATTATGCTGATGGGTTGATCTAGACCATAGAAGATGAAGAGTATGATGTACTGAGTGGCTCCAATTTGAAGATCAAATAAACGGTTAGATAGCGTGGATTGACATATAATGGATGGGATTAAGAACTCTTGCCTATAAAAGGCAACAATTTGGGGCAAAAAAAATCACTTTGCCATTTATGAAATCAGCAACCCAAATCTCTCAATCTCTTTCCTTAATCCTCCTTTGCGTTCGTACTTTTCGGTGACTTTTCTTCACCGTCTTTTGAGTAATCAGTAAGTATTTAAAAACTTTTAAACTCAACAACTAAATGGCTTCTTAACACTCTGCTACGACGGCATAGATTTTAGCCAAGTAGCTTCTAAAATGGGGGTAATAATAACAAATATAGCCGACCTGGTTCGAGCCATCCAAGTTGGATAGAGTATTCTACCTTTTGGAAGGGTATAACAGATAGTGGAGTAGCTTGGGGGTAGCCAAAATTCCTTTAACTATCAATGCATCCCACTTAGCAAATCTTAGGGAAAAATATCATATCCTATATGATATTGAACTCTTATCCCCATCTCCTGACAAGCGTGCCTGCTTTTCGATGTGGGGTTGCATCACCGTCAGTAAGTTCTTTTTGAAGAAAGGGCTTCACTTGCCTTTGTATCCTTTCTTTAGAGCCATTCAGATGCTGTATGGGTTGGTTCCTACCCAGCTCGTCCCTAATGCTTTGGCCTAACTAGTAGAGACCTACTTCTTGTGGAAGTAGATCTCTCTTAGAGATGATATGCCCCTCCACGTTTTCCAGACCAATTTCCAACCCAGGGTCTTGGGTAAAGAAAACTCCAAGGGGTGGTACTCTTTATGTCCTGGGGGTCACATTTCCCCTTCATCTTCGCTTTCACTTCTCCATCAAGGGATGGAATGAGACTTGGTTCTGAGTTAGGGAAAAATGGCAAGAGTGTGAGGGTGACACAGTCCCCCACATGACGTCGTGACCTCCTACTCTAAAGATCTACTCTAAAGCTCATGAGTGCTGTACTTGACTTTTTTCCTAATTAATGTTGATTCTGATCTTAACGTTTTTTCTGATGTCTTGCAGGGTCGAGTTGAATTCTTTAAGCTTAGTCGAAGTAAGTGGGAGATCGTTCGTAACATCTACCGATGTCCCTCCTCATCGCGTGAATTTGACCTTTTAATTAGTTCTAGACGATTTTTTGAAGAATTTTGTTTAATAGCCCGAAAAGGTAATATCAACTTTCAATAAATTCTATTTTGCTAGTTTGCATAACTGTTGCTGACCTTGTCCCTTGTTCTTGTGGAAAACTTTGAGAAGATGAGGTATCCCACTCCTGGTATGACCACTATCTTTGCTGCCACCCTTACTACTGGGAGTCTTCATCTATTGCATTAAAATAGGTGAGGGCAAAGTAGAGAAAATAAGCTAGGAGGTCGGCAGCCAGGAGGGAGAAGGGTGACCTACCGTAAAGGATAAGGGGAAAACAAGTTGTAGAGGAGGTCCCCAAGAAAAACATTACGTTTCTCTACCACCAGTGAATGTGGATCCATGGCCACCCCGCTCCTACGTTCCGAAGTCCCTGTTGGAGAAAAGTTGAAGAAAGCTTCAATAGCTACAGTTAAATTGGGCCACAAGAGGCCAACTGTTGTAGAACCGCCAGGGTAAAGGTCCTCGAAGAAGACTAGAACATCAAGTACTTCGACGACTTCAGATTTGACCTATACCAAACTTGTGGTTACTCACAGGAGTGATGAATTGGCTCTAGAAGTTTTGACCATACTTCCTCCAGAAGCTCAAACGACCACCTCTATTTTTCATAAGTTTTGGACGGATAGGTGGCAGAACTTTGTGGAGACCAGCGATGCAGTGGACCTCTTTGCCACCATGTTTAGCCGAGTAGGGAGGGCCTTCAATGTGGTCATAGAGACTGAAACCTTCTTTAAAAACCTTCAAAATAAAAATAAAGAGTTTGTGAATAAAGTCTCTCAGGCCGATGAGCTAACTAGAAAAGCCCAGGCTGAAGCTGAGGCATTGAAGAAACAGAGGGCTAAAAAGTCTGTGAAGCTCGGTTTAGTAATGGAGGAAATAGAAAATCTGAAGAAGGAAGTTCACTTGTCCCAAAGCGAAGTGGCTTCCATGACGAACTTCGAATGCCTACCAGTAGATGGCTGCTGAGGTCTTGGAGAAGGCAAATAAGGAAAATGTCGCCTTGAAGTAACAGGTGGGGGAGCTCATCAGTAAGGTTACTAGCTTGACTGAAGAGTTAGAGACGGTGAGGTAGGAGGCTCAATCGGCTAGTGAAGATGCTGTAAAACATTACATCGCCAACTTTCACCTAACAGAGGCATGCCAAAGCTTTGAGAAATGTGGATGGAGGTATGCATGTATCGAGATGGTGAAGTGGATTGAAGTCAACTCCCAATCCTTCAATACTTCTGAGTTGAGGTCAGAATTTTTGGAAAAGGAAAAACAAAAGCCTCAAACTTTGGCAGATGACAGCCAAGTGATCGAACTTGAGGATGGTGCTGCTGAAGAAGCTTCTGAAGCCATGGCTCCCAATGTCATTGTACCCTTTGTAGCTCCATTTCCCCACTTATATAGTTGATAGGTCCTTTTTTTTTTTCATTTCCTATGTAAACGGCTTTGTCCCACAATTGTGATTATTGATGCAATGAACAATAATTTTTGTTTATATACTTGTATTTTACTTTATGTACTTTCTTTATTGCTTCATTTACTACTTTACAATGATCTTCAACCTATCCCATTTGCCATTCTTTATTTGAATCTTTAATTTGTTTACAAGTGTTAGAAGATCGTTTATCTTTCTAACTTGACGTCTGAACTTATTTACACTTTGGCTTATAGCACTTCAGTTTTATCTCACTTGTTTATTCGCAAATTTTCTACAAGTGTTTGTAGTTCGCATCTTTTACTTATTTCCCTGAGTATGGTGTTGAGCAGTTTACCCATACTGGGGCTTCCTTAACGTTTGTTTTAAGGGCATGTATTATCCACTTCAGCAGTAAGAATGTGGTCCTCTTTTGGGATCTAGCTCTTCTTTAGGGATGACTCATTTATGCAGAGATTTCTCCTTGGACTTTTGTCAATGGAAGGTACATTTTCTCTTATTTCCCGCAAACTTAACAAGATTAATAACAATTCTCCTGAGCATAAGTTTGAGCGGCTTGCCCATATTGAGGTTTCTTAACAACTTTTGTTTGTTAAGGGCATGAGATGTGCACTTCATGGGTAAGGAGGTGGTCCATTTTTTTATCCAACTCTTCGTCGAAGTGCCCACGTTCCTCTTCATAGGGACATTTTACCTTAACATAGGTTTTCCCTTTGACTTTTGTCAATAGGAGGTACTTTTTCTTTTATTTCTCGCGAACTTGCCTAAATAATATTGAGAACAAGTGTAAATAGAAATAATAATTTTCATGAGCATAAGATTGAGCAGTTTGTCCATGTTGAGATTTCCTTAACAACTTATGTTTTAAGGGCATGTGTTGTCCACTTCGCGAGTAAGGAGGTGGTCCATTTTGGGATCCAACTCTTCGTCGAAGTGCCCACGCTTCTTTGCATAGGGATGGTTCATCTATGTAAAGTCTTTCCCTTTGACTTTTGTTAATATGAGGTATTTATTTTTTCTTTCTTTACAAACACTTTAATAAAAATCAGCTTCATCGAATCAAAAACAGTACATAAATGTATATTTACATTCTTACTGGTAGATATTTCTGCAATTACTCCACGTTCCATGGATGAAGTTGTATCTTTTCATCCATATTTTCAATTCTATGAATCCGGGATTGAACTTCTTCTTTGATGCGGAAGGAGACTTCCCAATTGGGACCAAGGGTTCGTGGCCCATGCTCTATAGAAGATAAGAATACCCTACAAAGAACCAGTTTATTCAAGCGAAATGACTTCTTCTTAACTGTAAAATTGTAGTACCAGGTCATTTTCCGTTGATAGATAGCCAACTTTGCTTGTGAATTATCCCTCACTTCTTCAATGAGGTCTAGCTTGAACTTTTTCAACTCATTGTTAGATATTTCGTTGAAGTGAATGCGACGAGGGAACGACAGAACCACCTCAACTGGGCTCATAGCCTCGACTCCATAAGCCATGGAGAAACCTGTAGCTGTTCTGCTTATAGTTCGAATGGCCCACAGGACCTGAGTTAGTTCGTCAACCCAGGCCCCTTAAAGAGCATCCGACTTTATCTTCATCGTGTATTTGATTATCTTGTTAATGGTCTCCACCAATCCATTAGCCTGAGAATGATGTGGGGGTGGAGAAATGCTTCTTGATGTCCAGCTCCTCACATAAGTTTTTAACCTTCTTGTTGTCGAATTGTCATTCATTATCCGAGATAAGATCATGGGGATTTTCGAACCTGCAAATGATGTTTTTCCATAGGAATTTAGAGGTATTTGCTTCAGTGATCTTGGAAAGGGGTTCGGCCTCTACCCATTTATTAAAGTAATCAATGACGACAATTGCAAAAATAGAGTTGTTCCTCTCTCCAGGTAAGGGATCTATCAGGTCAATCCCCATTTGGTAAATGACCAAGGACTTGAAACCACGCTTAGTTTCTGGGAAGGCTGCCTCTAAATGGTCGTGAAGCGCTGACACTTATCTCATCTCTTTTGAACTGTTGCTCATCATTTTTCAAGGTGAGTCAATAATATCCTTGTCTTAACACTTTTTATGCTAAGGACCATCCTCCCAAGCGATTACCGCATACCCCTTCATAACTTTTTCGAAGCACACAAGTGGCTTGCTCTCTTTCCTATGCATCGGAGTAAGGGTAATGAGAAGCACCGTTTGTAAAAATGAAATGAGCGGTTCATCTTCTGAGTTTTTGTGCCTTCTCTTTTTAGAGGGGAATACTTAGTCCTTGAGAAATCCTATTATTGGCTTCATCTATAGTGGGGTATTTTCGACCCATATCATCTCTTCATCTATAGCAATAGAGGGTTTTCAAAAATATTCTATGGGTACCACAGTGAACAGTTCAGAATCTTTACTACTGGCTAATTTCGAAAGAGCATCGACATGAGCATTCTATGAATGTGGTATTTATATCAACTCAAACTTTTCAAAATTTGGAATAAGCTCCATAACCAATTTCAGATAAGCATCCATGGATATATTTCTTGCCGAGAAATTGATATGAACCTAGCTAACTACCAGCTGAAAGTTGCTAGCGATCACCAATCTCTTTGCTTGCATTTCTTTGGCCAACCTGAGGCCAACTTGGATGGCCTCGTATTCAGTTGCATTATTTGTGGCCTTGAAGCCGAATCTCACGACATAATTAAGATTATCTCCTTTTGGGCTAACTAGGACCACTCTAGCTCCGGATCCAGTGTCTCTCGAGGAGCCATCAACAAAAAGGTGCTAAGTGGTGGGGGGGGGAGGGATTTGGCAGTTTTCATCTCCTTTTCCATTTCTGGAACATAGGTGAATTCTGCCACAAAATTCGCTAAGGTTTGTCCTTTGATAGCAGCCTTCGATTTGAAAACAATATCAAACTCGCTAAATTCCATAATCCATTTTAATAACCTTTCCTAAGCATTGGGCTTTTGCAGCACTTGCTTGAGAGGGAAGTTGGTTAGCACGTATATGGTGTGGGCCTGGAAATATGGCCTCAATTTATGGAAAGTTGTTACCAAAAAGGGTGCTAGCTTCTCCATGTCTGGATAGCGAGTTTCTATTGCCAAAAATACTTTGGTTATATAATAAATGGGCAGCTCGTGACCACCTTCCTCTCTTACGAGAACTGAACTAATTGTATTAAGGTTACTGTTAGATATAGTTGCAGCGATTCATCGCCTTGGGTTTGGAAAGTAAGGGAGCCTGCTCTAAGTGCTCATTTAGCTTTTGCAGGGCTACATCGCATTCGTCGGTCCACTGAAACTTGTTCCCTCCCTTCAAAACTTTGAACCAAACAATTCAATGTAGTTACACACCCAGTGAGGCTCTTCATCTCTCTTGGTTTTTGAGAAAATTTCATTTCAATCAAGGTTTTAATATTCTCTGTGTAGGCTCTAATACCTTTTTGATTGACCACGTAGCATAGCAATTCTTCGGAGGCAACCTCAATGGCACGCTTTAAGGGGTTAAGCCGCATTCTGTACCTCTACAATATTTGGAATGTTTCACCGAGGTGCTTGACATGATCCTCCGTCTTCAAGCTTTTTACCAGCATGTCATCCACATATACCTCCACTGACTTTCCAATGGAGTCGGGGAACATCTTGTTGACAAGTTTTTGGGACGTTGCATTTTTCAACCCAAAGGGCATCACCTTGTAGCAATAAAGACTCTTGTCTGTTATAAATGACCTATGCTCTTCATCAATTAGGAACATCGAAATCTGATTGTACACAGAGTATGCATCTATGAAACTAAATATATTGAAAATAATGTACAAATGGAAAATTATCTAAATTCTCATAAAATATAATTTATTTATAGATGCATTTCCTAAATAAATAAATCGACAATATCCCACAAATCAGCTTTAAATGCTCAAACTCGAATTAATGTCCTGGAGGACAACTAGTTAGCATTACATTTGATAAATTTATGGCACGTCTGAAACGTGATGATATTGGATTCTAATACAAAAATCTCCAAACGAAAATGGAGCAATTAACAAAGATGGTTCCATTAAGGAGATATATACTCTTGCTGAATATTTAGATATAACAAATTATAAAATCTCAGAAAAGGTTCAAGTATCCGATATGTTGAAAATTGAGATATTTTTGTAAGTTATGTCGTTATGCAAAAGAAATAGAATCAAAAAATAAAAAGTTGATGACAACATTTTTGTACATGATGTATTGCATCATATATGAATAGCGACTATCGAAATAAAATTTTCGAAGTATATCAATTGAAGAAATAATTGGCCAAATAAATAGACATAATCCTAGGAAATTGAATTTACTAAAGAAACCTGAAGTTTCTAAATCTATAGTCCAAACATCTAATGGTGTATACTTAAGTGAAATGAAAATGAAAAATCTAAAGTCGTAATATAAAATGTAAGACTTCTTACATAATGAATTTTGAGAAGACTTGTATAAATAGACAAATCAACATGTGGTGGACGTAATTACAAGTATTTATTTTATTAGTCTGACAATGCGTGAAATTTGATATGCATATAATAAATTTAATTACAACTCATATGACATGACTATTAGTATAATCACTGAATGTGCCTGAGATATAAATTCAAATGATATTATCGTGAGGAGAATAAATACGCATTGTACTCTTTTTTCCTTAATCAAAGTTTTGTCCCATTGGGGTTTTTTTGGCAAAATTTTTAACGTGACAATTTTTGTAGAGTACTTAAAAAAAATAATGTACTCATTTTCCTTCATAATGACTTTTTTAAAGGTTTTGTTTTTGTAAATATTTTAACGAGACATATTCTTTGCGTTATGAATGTCCATAACATTCATGACATTTACCCTTAAAATAATACTCTTATGTGTATGAGACTCCAGAAGAGATCAACAAGAGCTATTTTTTCGAATCATCATGTTACTATGGAATCAAATATTGATAAATAACTAGTATGAATATGGTGTTATTTGAAGACTACTAAACAACATGGACATACTTCACCAAAAATTGCAATATTGAAGTACAGACAATGATGAATTGATACAATAATTGAAATCAGGGAGAGCATCAATATATATATATATATATATGTATGTATGTATTTTTTTTTTCTTGATCAAGTTTTGCCCCCACTGAATTTTCTTGACAAAGTTTTCACGAGATATATATTTTGTAATATATCATTCAAAAGGAAGTATTGTAGATAATATGATTAATTAGTAAATGATAGTTATACCCTTGCATCCCTAATTTTTTCTTATAAATATATGATATTGGTTGTTAATAAAGCACACAATTCTATTGACTTCTATCATTCCTTTCTTTTTTTCTCTTTTTATAACACAAACTTCTTTTAAAGTTTCAAAAATCAAATCATAATTTCGATTTTATTATTAAAATATATAATCAAAAATATTTTAGTAATTAAATAAATTAATATCACAATATTATATAGTTTATGGTCACAGTTACGTACTAGTCATAATCACAAGACGTTACAGTCACACATCACAAATTTTATAAGTCACAACTTATTTACCGATCATAAATTATCAAATTAATAATTTTTTCTCACAAATCACAAATTTTATATGTCACAATTCATTTATCAATCATAAATTATCAAATTAATAGGTCATGCATTATGTTTCAATCACAAATTTGATAGGTCACTAATTATCAAGTTAATTGTTCACAAGTCATTTTTCGATCACAAATTATGAGATTAATTAATCACAACTTAATAAATTGTGAATCACAATTACAAATTTAATCACAATCTCACTTCTTTAACTCACGTATTATTTATTAATAATAAATTATCAATTTTATTGGTCAAATATTATTTAATGGTCACAAATCAACCGTTATTAGTGACAATCACCCAAATAATTGGTAATAAACACTTTTAATCACATCGCATCCCACCTCAACACCTCACCACCACCGGCACCAACCAAAAGATAGATTATTATGTAGACAAAGAGAGTGATTTAATAATAATTATCATTAGTATAAGAAATTTGAATGATGACCTGATTTTTAAATAAATAACTTTGAAATCTGATTGTTGAAGTTAAAAGTTGAAAGCCATGTGTGGGTGTATGGTTAATTATTTGAGTGGTCATTGAACTACACCAAGTGATCTCGTCATTGGTTATTACTCCACGATCACCGAATCCTTGTCCGGACTTGTCCTCATATCATAGACCACATCATTCCCTCCCTCTTCGAAAAGATTCGACCTTGAATTTATACCTGCATCAAAGAAAGAAAGATCAGAGACATTACAGGTAGCCGAAACATTATACGCATAGGAAAATCTAATTTGTACACATTGTCATTGATCTTCTCAAGGATTTGGAATAGTCCATCGTCTCTGATTGCAACTTTGACTTCCTTTGAATCGAAAAATGCTCCGTTCTCATATGCACCAAGCCATATTTCCTAGTTCAAATGTAACATTCTTTCGTCCATTATTTCCTTCAATCTGGCATCGTACCTTTTCATGGAGAGATCTTGCCAACTCAGCCTTCTTCTTTCCATCTAAGTCAGCTCTCTTATCAACATGTAAATGAATTAAATTCAAAGGTGTTAGTGGATTAAAATCATAAACAATTTCAAATGAAGTATAAGAGTAGTAGAATACGTTATCCTATTATATGTAAATTCTATGAATGACAATCAATCCTCCTAACTCTTCAAGTTCTTATTGATTATGTACGCAATAGTTGTATCATAGTCCTATTAGCAACCTCAGTTTACCCATTCGTTTGCAGGTGACAAGTAGTAGAAAGAATAGCTTAGTTCCTAACTTATTTCACAAAATCCTCCAAAAGTGACTAAGAAATTTAACATCCTTATATGATACAATATTTCTAGGAATCCCATGTAAGCGCACTACTTCATTAAAGAATATGTTCGCAATATTGGTGACGTCATCAGTTACTAAATCTACCTACCAACGTAAATATAGAATCTCTTCCTTTCTTAATCCTAGGTAAAGCCAACACAAAATTCATAGACACGTCAACTCAATGTTCACTAGGAACATGTAATAACACATATAAACCCTGTTTTAAAACCTTAAATTTAGCCTTTTTACAAGTGCTACATATCTATTACAAACCCGATCAACACAAACTTTTATCTTAGGCCAATAAAAATGCTCCATTAGACCTCCACTATGTGCTTCACGTACTAATACTTCTCTCATTAAATATTTAGGAACACATAACTTATTTTCTTGCAATAAATACCCATCATACCTAAAGAATCTATTCATAGCACCCTATCACATGATTCATATATATATTAGAAAATCTGGATCATTAGCGTACACGTCCTTAACATATTCAAATCTTAGAAATTTCGCACCTACAGAAGTTAGAAGTATGTACCTCCTTGACAAAATATCTACTACCACAATTTTTTACCTTGTTTGTGCCGAATAACATAAGAAAATATCTTGATGAACTCCATCCACCTTACATGTCTCTTGTTTAGCTCACATTTACCCCTTAAATGCTTCAAGGACTCATGGTTTGTGTGAATAACGAACTCCTTTAGCCATGGGTAATGCTATTATGTTTCCAAAGCTTGAATGAGTGCAAACATTTCCTTATTATATGTAAGATAGTTGAGAGCTGCTCCACTTAAACTTTTCACTGAAGTGGGCTATTGGTTTTTTATCCTACATCAAAACAGCTTCAATACCTAAACTTAAGGCACTACATTCAATCTCAAAAGTATTGTTAAAGTTAAGTAATGATAAAACTGGTACAGTACACAACCTATTCTTAATAGTATTAAAAGCATGTTCTCCTTCAATGCCCAATGAAATCCTATTCTTTTTTTTTTTTTTTTTTTTTACAATTTTCGTGAATGGTGTGGCAAGTGTGCTAAAATCTTTAATAAAACGTCTATAAAAATTAGCTAACTCATGAAAGCTTCTTACCTCAATTATACTTTTAGGTGTTGAGCACTTCTTAATACTCTTAATTTTTCCTATCCACTTCAATACCCTTTGTACTAACGACATAACCAAGAAAAACAAATTTTTCCATGCAAAATGTGCACTTTTTAAATTAGCATAAAGTTGTTCTTGCCTTAAAGCACATATCTTAAATGTCCTACATGTTCATTTAGATCCTTCCTATATACCAAGATGTCATCAAAGTAAACTACTACGAATTTACCTATGAATGCTCGTAAAACATGATTCATTAATCTCATAAATGTGCTATGTATATTGGTAAGTCCAAATGACGTGACTAACCACTCATACAACCCATATTTAGTTTTAAAAGCAGCTTTTCATTTATCTCTTTCCATCATCCTAATCTGATGATAACCACTTCTAAGATCAATTTTACTAAATATTCACAATCTATGTAATTCATCTAACCTAGAAATATGATAACGATACTTTTTCGTTATATTGTTGATGACCCTACAGTCGACACACATCCTCTAGGTTCCATCTTTTTTGTACAAGTAGCACTAGCACAGCACATAGACTCATACTCTCCCTCACATACCCTTTACTCATCAAATCTTTCACTTGCCTTTGAAGTTTCTTAGTCTCCTTGGGATTAGTCTGATAAGACGGCTTCAATGCCTTGAATAGATAATAGCCCACTAAGCATGTCCTTCGAGTCCACGTCTTTGAATTCATGTAACAAAGAAGTAGCCAAACTATGGAAGGGTGTATTAGATTACTCAAGATTGGGGAGTGACTCCTTATAAACCATCAAGATTGTAGGTTGGTTCTCAATTGTTGTCCTTTTCAACTCACTTCTTTTTGCAAAGAAATTTACTATCAACTTTTCTTTCCTCTGATAAGACTCTTTTTTCTTCTCTTGTGGCTCTACTCTTTTTTTTTTCTCACATTTAGCCACCTCACTATTTTCTCTCTCGATTTCTTATTGTGTTAGATCAATCTCACTTCCTTTTTCTCTTAATCTTATTTCTTCCTTACTTTTCAATTTGATTTGATTTTCATACACTTGTTGTGGTATCAATGACACAAGAGTAATAGATTTTTCATCCTTAGTAAATATGTACCTATTTCTGTACTCATCATGAATCACCTTCCTATCATATTTTATAGCTTTGCCAACAAGATATGCCAGGCATGCATATTCACTACATCACACATTACTTCGTCATGATACGTCCCAACTTAGAAACTCACCAACACTCTCCTATTCACATTAACCTCTCCACATTCATTCAACCATTGCAATTTGTAAGGCTTATGATATTTTAGCATAGTTAATCCCAATTTTTCAACAAGTATAGTGCTAGCCACATTGGTACAAATACTTCCATCAATAAGCATACTACACAACTTATTCTTGACGTGGCATCTCATATAAAATATGTTCTCCTTTTGTTGCTCCAAGTCATCCACTTTGATTTGAGCACGAAGAGCTCGTCGTGTAACCAACAACTCTCCCACTGCATACTCCAATTTCTCACCATCACAACATCTTCCAATTCTAACATGTCATCATATTCACTCTCACTAGCACTCACAACTTCTCCATTGTTTCACAAAATCATCGCCCTTTTGTTGGGATATTGAGAAGCAATCTATCCCGTTCCCAAACACCTAAGATATTTGATATCTCGATTCCTAGAAGGTTGGGAATCTACCTTAGGTGTAGTTTTGTTAGCAATTTCCTTAATTCCCTTTGGTAGCCGAATTTTACTTTTTGAAACAACACCATCACATTTATTGTTATCCCACTTCGATTTCCAAGAAGAGTTAGAACCCGGAGAACCCGATGAATATTTAGCTATACCCTTCTTCTTCAATTGTGTTTCCACCTTCATAGTTAAATCTAGCATGTCTTCAACTTCACATAATGTTGCAACTCTACCACATTAGCTATCTCTCTATTCAAACCATTCAAAAATCAGGCCATGATGGCTTCTCTATCCTCCTCAACATTCGCTTTAATCATACCATTCTCTATCTCATTGAGATAATCCTCCACACTCCTAGTTACTTGGTAGAGGTTTTGCAATTTTTGATGAAACTCTCTATAATAATGATTATGCACGAACCTCTTCCTCACGATAGCCTTCAATTCTTCCAATACATTAATAGGCCTCTCACGGTTCTACTTTCTAGATGTTACTATTTGATCCCACCAATTGATAGCATAATCTGTAAATTCAAGTACCACGATCTTTACCTTTTTTTTCCTCTGAGTAGTTGTAGCAATCAAATATCAATTTTACTTTCTTTTCCCACTCTAAGTATGCATTCGGATCACTCTTTTCTTTAAATGAATGAATTGTCATTTTGATATTGCTCATACTTCTATCAACATCATTTTCAAAAAGATATATACCCCTTCCTTTCATGCCCAATTTCTCTGTCCCTCATTCTTCCTAATTCGATATCCACAAATGCATCCTTATTAATGTCACTATTCACTTCATATTCACAGTAAAATCCGCTCTATGATCCCACCTTCCTTGCCTCCTTGCGTAAGGAATTTCTCTAAGTTGTTCCACATGTAAATTAGTAAACAATGTGTCTTTCCTATCCAATCCGTCTATCACATCCTCAAACAACATTTCGAATTGTCATATTATCTCGCGTGTATACTCTCGTGTATCAATCAAATTGGTTTTTTTTTTGCTCTATTAGTCTCACAACTCTTGCATTTTTCCACCCAGTGCTTTATTGCAAGTGCCTCAAAGAACTAATTCGATCGCAATCAAAATTCAATCCTTGTATTTAAACAATGATTTGAGTAAGAAAAATTGACTCTAGAAGTACTTTGAATGAAACACTAAGGAAAGATTTAAGAAGGTGTTTCTTTAATTTGAATTGGACACTTTTGAATTTGAATTCTGTTTTTACTCAAAAAATGAAATTGTATGCTACGACAATTTTTTTGGATTTTTGATTTTTTAATTTTTTTTTCTTTTTGGTATTTCATGGATTGGAGACTTAAAAATGAAAAACGCGAAAAACACGAAGAATAAAAAAGCAGACTCAAACAAAAGAAAAAAAAAAATGATATAACCTTGATTTTTGGAGCTTTACTCTGATACCAACTGATGCGAACTCACGTAATAATAGTAGTTACAAAACCACACAAGATTGATTCAACCCCAAGAAAGTCAAGAATCAATGTTTAAGCTCGATTCAAAAATATTGAACTAAGGAACCAATACATGTGTTGACCCGTTGTTTACAAGACTCAAGAATTTCACTCGATTTACTTGAATGTCACAAGAAATAATCTTGATAAATTCAGAATTAATTGGATAAAGAACACGAAGAAAACAATAATGTCTTGCAATTAATCTCTCAAAAATTGTGTGTTTTACAATGAATGGAATGTATCCTATTTATATTGAAACCCATAAAACTTACCTAAAAAACATAATTGAACTCTAAAAATAACAAAATATATACATACATATATACATACATATCTATATATATACATACATATATATGTATATATCTACATATATATGTATGTATGTATGTATGTATGTATGTATGTACATACATACAT
>CAIGRO010160164.1:0-22415 GCA_903798355.1 Fraxinus baroniana | reverse complement strand
ATATAATTTTATTTAATTAAAGATGCTGTGACTAATCATTAAATAAATAAAATTGTAAGATAACTAGACATTATCCTTTTATGCATAAACGATTAACTTAATAGGAGAAAGATTCTAATAGCATAATTTAAACTAACAAGTTAGGATTATGTGCAAACTATTCTCATAGACATTATAAATTGCATAAAATAATTTGAACATAATTAACTCATGCAAACTAAATATGAGCATAATTTAAAATTTTAAACATCCTAAATTGCATATATAATTCAAAAAAAATGAATAATTAACATATACAAAAATTAAAAATGGGTATATAAGTAAATAAATAAATACTGAAGTATTATACTGCATAATTGGCCTAACAATAAATTTGCAGGTTTGAATTCTATAAGTTGGCAATAAAAAATGGACAATGCTATGGGTACATAACATTGTCCATAAAGATGTCCATAATGAACACATGTTTGGCCCCTATTGGAGGGGTGCCAGGTACTATGGACAATGCTATTTACACACAGCATTATCCATAAATAATTGCATAAATACTTAGCAAGCATTATGTAACTAGCAGGCCGAATGATAATAATCATCCCAAAATCAAGTTATACAGATTACGGCCCAATTATGAAATTCTAGAAAAAAGGACCAATATCCAATTGTATATCTTTTTCAAATAGCCCAAATAACAATCAATTATGATGTTTTAAATGGGCTAAGCAATTATATTCAGTTATGATTTTTTAAAGCAATTATATTCAGGATACTTAAAAAAATACGCTTAAAATTAGAGGTGTTTTGAAAAATACTCTTAAAATCATATGAAAGATTTTTAGGAAGTAAAAAATACTGTGTAAAATAAAAAAGTGACACAATATCACCTAAAAAAAGGTGACCAACAAAAAAGTGACATGCACTCTAAAAAGTGACGTAAACTCAAAAAAGTGATACGAACTCAAAAAAGTGATACGGACTCAAAAAAATGACAAATACCAAAATAGCACCATTTCATTTGTGCAGCACTAATAATCATTTTTTTTATCTTCTTAAAAAATGACAAAAACTTAAAAGGTAACAAAAAACTAAAAAAAGTGACAAAATTTAAAAAAGTGACACAATGTCACTTTTTAAAAATTGACGAGTAACTTTGACATTCCTAAATGTTAATGCATAAAAGTGACAAATACCAAAATATCATCATTCATTTGTGCAGCACTAATAATCATTTTTTATCTTCTTAAAAAGTGACAAACTTAAAAGGTGGCAAAATTTAAAAAAGTTACTTTTTAAAAATTGACGAGCAATTTTGACATTCATAAATGGTAATGCANGTGCAGCACTAATAATCATTTTTTATCTTCTTAAAAAGTGACAAACTTAAAAGGTGGCAAAATTTAAAAAAGTTACTTTTTAAAAATTGACGAGCAATTTTGACATTCATAAATGGTAATGCATAAAATTAAGTAACACAATGCCACTTTTAAAAGTTAAGTGTCACATTTTTTTAATTAAAAAATTACATACATCGTCACTCTTATGATGAAGTGGCATTTGTTGCATGATTGTGATTCATTGAAATCAATTCAATAAAGTGACAAAAAAAGTGACATAATCAAAGCATGATTAGGTGGCATTGGTGCATAATTGTGATCCCATTCTTGTATAAAACATAAACCATAGAGTAGCTACCATTACAGTAAATATAAATTTCCTATTAGGATCACGGGGCAATGACAACAATCGGGTGCAAAACATTTTCCACACATGTGACCTGCATCAATTAAAATGCCAAGAATCAAAATTAAGCTCAACTTAATTCCATAAAAAGGCACAATCAGTTACTAAATATTGTTATTTTATCCAATATGGTACTTAAAAACCAAGTTGATCTTTTGAGGGTTTGGGTTGCTTTTTGCCTTGCTAGGAATTGTCACAACCCAAGAAGTGGCAATATCTCGTACCATTACTGCTCTTACGTGGTTAAGTTCCCAAGGAAACTCGATCCCTATTATGGCTCCAGCTAAGGCGTGGTTGGCAGAGATAGGAAGTTCCATATCTGATGCAAATAGAGCATAGAGTTCGCAAGAAATTCTAATACAAATCCTCTCACTACAACAAAAACAACATTTCCAATTGAGACATTTTGTCCAACATCTTGATGGTATCTTAGAATATCAAAGGGAAATAGTTTGCCATAGTTTTGGAAATAATCCCAAATTTAATGACAAAACAAACTGATCACAATCTATGCCCAAACTTGCTTAAAACCTTACTACCAAAAGCCAATTTCAATAATAAACAGAAATAAAAAAATCAGAAACAAAGAAGAACACACAGATGCTTGATTTCTATCTAGTAATCATAAACTTAAGCAAGAAATATTTTCAATCCTTTTCTGACCTCCTGTACCTCAGATGGAAAAGAAGTCATAATGAAAGATCAATCTGCAAAATAATATTATGGAAGCGCATCATTGTCACATCTTACAACATTACTGAGGCAAAACGAAAGCCCCAAAAATCATGAAATATGTTAATTATGAAAGACAAACTAAAAATTCTCGAACAAATGGAGGGGACTTGACTTCAATTGCCTCGAGTGATTTTTTTCTTTTCTTTTCTCACCTTTTTAGTCAAACAATGTTTCATTTGACATAACCTTTTTACATATCCGGAGCACATATCGAAAAAATGTACGATCTTAGAGACTTTCAACTTCTCAGAAAGGGGGAAAGCCTCTTCCAACAAAGTGGCTAAAATGATAATGCATAAATGTGGGCAAGTACTTTGAAACCAGTATTGTTTCTAAAAATGATTTGATCAAGGAAAATGTGAGAAGAATGGGCAAAAAAGAAATAATAAAGGAAATGGAGATTTACGGTCGGGTTTTGCTCGAAGAGAAGGAATCGCACCTTGAGTTCGAATTTTGCTCTGGAGGATTTCCACAAATGAGGCGTTTATGGGGGATTGAGATTGCTGTAGAATCGGGTTTGGGTTTGATTTTAGGGCGTAAATAATACTTCTTTCCAAGGTTTAATTAATTTAAAGGGTATTAATCAAAACACTTTAAAAAATAAGGTATATGACCTAATTTCCCCTTATAT
This sequence comes from Fraxinus baroniana, assembly GCA_903798355.1. Classification (NCBI taxonomy): domain Eukaryota; kingdom Viridiplantae; phylum Streptophyta; class Magnoliopsida; order Lamiales; family Oleaceae; genus Fraxinus; species Fraxinus baroniana. The sequence continues at coordinate 19,312 of CAIGRO010160164.1, read as the reverse complement.
TCAGTTATGATTTTTTAAAGCAATTATATACATAAATTCAGCCCAATAAACAAACTACAAGCATACCAAATTATTAACATCCAAACCTAATTAATTCACTCTTTCACAAAACAAAACATTCTTCAAAACCAGTCGTCTTCTTCCTTTAGTGAGTTGAAATCAACCCGGTTCAGATCCGCTTCAAATTTAACTTTCTTCCATCAAAACACAACTTTAATACCACACATGCTAGAAAATGATTTTATGGAGAAATTTGAATTTATTTTTTTAAAAAAAAAAAACAGATTCTACAAATTGATGTAAAACACCAAGGCATAGGTAATATAATGGCTCTGATACCAAATGCTAGACAAAAACCGATCTAGAGCAATTATGTAGAAATGAATTGGATTGAAAAATCGAAATACCATAGGGATCGATTCATACCTCCGGCCACTGATGATGTTGCAGAAGCTCTCCTGTGTACAGGTAACGAAACTTCCAAACTCTCAATAGATGGTGTATATTGTATTTTTTAGTGGTTGAGCTTGGGGACCACAACCTCTATATATACAACCAAAACTTCCATCAAATTAGTCTGGAAATTAGTGGCTAAGCTGGGATACCTAGGTACCCAAAAAAAAAAAAAAAACTTCGATCAAATTATGGCTTAGATTACCAACCAATTGATGGTAAAACTGAAACTCACTAAGTGTAGAAACTGAACCCATGAATGTGGACCATCAATTGCCCGTTGAAGAAATAGGAATAGTGGACAGTGGTCGACAGTTTCAATTTTAGTTTTACTTTTAAGCTTCGTCAAACACGCTGTTTTAATTAGGATGAACAAAATATCAAATACAAAGAACCCTCACCATTTTATTGATTCGTGGTAATCTGACACACAGGCTTCTTCAGCCATATGGATCCCAGAAAAAGCATAAGGTTAGTTTTGTTCAAAACTATTGATCATTATGACATGTGAAGCTGCAGGCCTGGACTGATATTAAAAGCTTTGATAAATTCAAGTGATAGTTAGACTCTAGCCTTATCTTTATGCTATTTTATTGGAAATAAATATTTTATGCTTTTATGTAGCAGATTATTCTACAAGTCAGTTATCCAATTGCTGTATAAATAATTGAACTTCGTACTTAATAAAATATACTTTTATAATCTCATAAATAAACTTGTTTTGATTGTTATCTATACCAACAATCTGGTATCAGAGCATCATTGATCTTTAAGGGATTTGTGAGATTTAAAAATCCAAAAACAAAAATCTACAAAACAATTTTTTCTTCACACAAAAGCATGAAATGGAATTATAAGCCTCTTTCACTTCAATTCCATCTCCTGTATTTGGTGGAACAAATTATCAAATGTGGGCTGTTAAAATGGAAGCCTATCTCGATGCTAATGATCTATGGGAAGCTGTGGAACAAGACTATAAAGTTCTTGACTTACTAGGCAATCCAACTCTTGAGCAATAGAAAAATCATAAAGAAAGGAAGCTCAGAAAATCAAAGGCAAGAGCAACCTTGTTTACAACTGTCTCTTCCATTAGTTTTAATAGAATAATGACAATGAAAACAGCTAAAGAGATTTGGGATTTCTTGAAGAAAGAGTATAAAGGCAGCGAAAGGTTCAAAGGAATGCAAGTGCTAAATTTGGTTCGAGAATTTGAGATGCAAATGATGAAAGAGTCCGAAACAATCAAAGAATATGCTGACAAACTTCTCAGTATTGCCAATAAAGTAAGACTTCTTGGTACTGAGTTTGCTGATTCTAGGATTGTTCAAAAAATTCTTGTCACAATTCCTGAGAAATTTGAAGCTACAATTACTTCCCTGGAAAACTCCAGAGATCTGTCAAACATTACTATGGTAGAATTGTTGAATGCATTGCAGGTTCAAGAACAAAGAAGGTTTATGATGCAAGAAGGTTCTGTGGAAGGTGTTTTTCTGGCCAAATCTCAGAATAATGGTGGCAGGAACAAAAAAAAGAAGCAGAACTACAGCAGGTCAGGAAGCTCAAACAACTATAACAATAACAACAACAAAACCTCTTAGGACTTCACATCTTTCCCTTACTCTATAAAAACCAATCATCCAGCGAAGAAGTGTTAGTGGAGGCCAGATGTAAAGTGCAACAAGTGTGGTCAATTAGGGCATATGGAGAGGATTTGTAAGTCTCAATAGCATCAAGATGAAGCAAAAACTGCAGTTGAACAATCTAAAGAAGAGCAGCTATTTGCAGTATCTTGCTTTTCCGCTTCAAGCTCTACCTAAAGTTGGCTAATAGATAATGGATATACAAACCACATGACTCATGACCAAGAACTATTCAGAAAACTTGACACAACCTTCACCTCCAAAGTCAGAATTGGAAATGGAACACATATATCTGTAAAGGGCAAAGGAACTATTGCAATTGAAGGTAGCACATGCTTGAAACTGATCTCTGATGTTTTATATGTTCCTGAAATTAATCAAAATCTATTAAAGTGTTGGTCAGTTGCTGGAAGAGGGCTTCAAAGTTTTATTTGAAGGCAAAAATTGCATGATCAAGAATGCAAAATGCAGGGAAATGTTCAGAATTCAAATGAAAGGCAAAAGTTTTGCCTTGAACCTGACAGAAGAAAAGCAACCTGCAGTGCACAAAGAAGAAAGAAATACAATGCTCTGGCATAAAAGATTGGGACACTTTCATCACAATGCTTTACTTTACATGAAAAAGAATGATCTTGTGGAAGGTCTGCCTAAATTGGAAGAAGAATTGCCTACATGTGCTGCATGTCAATATGGCAAGCAAACAAGGCTACCATTTCCAAAGAACAAAGTTTGGAGAGCTACACACAAGCTGCAATTAGTGCATACAGATGTAGGAGGACTTCAGAAAACACCATCGCCGAATGGCAGTAAGTACTATGTCGCTTTCATTGATGATTACACAAGAATGTGTTGGATTTATTTTATGAAACACAAAACTGAAGTTGCTGACATCTTTTACAAGTTTAAAAATTGGGTGGAAACTCAAAGTGGAACAAAATTACAGTTAATAAGGTCTGACAATGGAACAGAATATACATGTCAAAAATTCAGCAAGTTTTGTAAATATGCAGGCATTGAACACCAACTAACAGCGCCTTACAACCCACAGCAGAATGGGGTTGTGGAGAGAAAAAATAGAACGATAATGGAGATGGCAAGATGCTTACTTTATGACAAGGATTTGCCAAAGAAGTTCTGGGTAGAGGCAACAAACATATTAGTTTTCTTGTTGAACAGATTACCATCAAAAGCTCTTCAAAAAAGAACTCCATTTGAAGCTTGGTATGGTTTCAAACCAAAGTTGCTAAATTTGAAAACTTTCGGTTGCCTTTGATTCTCTTATATTCCTCAGGTTAAGAGAGACAAGCTAGACAAGAAAGCAGACCCAGGAATCTTTGTAGGCTACAGCTCAACATCTAAAGCTTGCAGGATTTACTTGCCACAAAGCAACAAAGTAATTGTTAATAGAGATGTGCAATTCGTTGAGTCAGACAATTGGAGCTTTGAAAATGACAAGAAACTTGAGTTTCACGAGGAGAATAATGATGTAGATGATGAACCTATTAGAGGAACTAGATTACTCTCTAAAATTTACCAGAGATGTAATGTAGCCATAATGGAATCTGCAGGATATGAAGAAGCTTCATTTGATCAGAAATGGATAGTTGCAATGAAGGAGGAGCTCAAGATGATAGAAAAAAATCAGACATGACAGTTGGTGGACAGACCTAAACACAAGAAAGCTATAGGAGTCAAGTGGATTTACAGAACCAAGCTCAATCCTGATGGTTCTGTGAACAAGTATAAGGCACGACTTATTGTCAAGGGATATGCCCAGATGTTTGGGGTAGATTTCTCTGAAACATTTGCCCCAGTTGCAAGGTTGGATACCATAAGGATGTTGTTGGCTCTTGCTGCACAAAAGGGTTGGGTGATACACCAAATGGATGTTAAGTCAGCATTTCTGAATGGATACTTGGAGGAAGAAATTTTCGTGGAGCAACATGGAGGATACTTTGTTCAAGGACAAGAGTTGAAGGTATATCGACTGAAAAAGGCTTTGTATGGTTTAAAACAGGCACCAAGGTCCTGGTACAGCAGAATTGATGCACACTTGATAAACTTAGGCTTTGAAAAGAGTCTAAGTGAATTTACTTTATATGTCAAGATGGTTGATGTTGAAATACTTGTGGTATCCTTGTATGTTGATGATTTACTTGTCACAGGAAGCAATGAAGAGCTCATTGACAGGTTTAAAGAAGCAATGAAAGATGCTTTTGAAATGACTGATCTTGGAAGAATGACATTCTTACGCAGGTGTAGCAAAATCAAAGTGAAATCTTTGTAAGTCAGATAAAATATGCAAAGGAGATTCTCAGAAAATTCAAAATGGAGGAATGCAAGGCAACTACTACTCCAATGAATCAAAAGGAGAAGTTTACCAAAGAAGATGGAGCTGAAAAAGTTGATGAAAGGATGTACAGAAGTTTAATAGGTTGCTTAATGTACTTAACTGCTACTAGGCCAGACATCATGTATGCAGTAAGTTTGCTGTCAAGATATATGCATTGTGCAAGTGAAATTCACTTTCAGGCAGCAAAAAGAATTCTTAGATATGTCAAGGGCACAATTGACTATGGAATAAGATTCCAAGAAGTTAAAAATTTCAGTCTTCATGGCTATTCTGATAGTGATTGGGCCGGATGTGCTGATGATATGAAAAGCACTTCTGGTTACTGTTTCAGCTTTGGTTCTAGAATTTTTTCATGGTGTTCAAAGAAACAAGAAGGCATAGCACAATCCACAGCAAAAGCAAAATATGTGGCAGTTGTATCATGTGTGAATCAAGTTCTTTGGATCTGAAAACTCATGACTGATCTGCACATGGAGCAAAAGGAGAGTACACAGATTTTTGCAGATAATCAAGCTGCAATTTCAATTGCCAACAATCCAGTGTTTCATGGCAAAACAAAACACTTCAAGATAAAGTTTTATTTTCTAAGAGAAGTACAAAATCAAGGAGAGGTGCAGCCAATTCATTGCAAAACTGAGAATCAAAATGCTGATGTTCTAACAAAAGCACTTCCTAAAGCAAGATTTGAATTTCTCAGACAAAGACTTGGTGTATGCAGCTTCAGAGTCAAGGAGGAGTGTTGATCATTATGACATGTGAAGCTGCAAGCCTAGACTGATATTAAAAGCTTTGATAAAGTCAAGTGACAGTTAGACTCTAGCGTTATCTTTATGCTATTTTATTGGAAATAAATATTTTATGCTTTTATGTAGCAGATTATTCTGCAAGTTAGTTATCCAATTGCTGTATAAATAATTGAACTTCGTACTCAATAAAATATACTTTTATAATTGCATAAATAAACTTGTTTTGATTGTTATCTATAACAACAAAAACCCTTCGTCCATGTCTCTACAACACTTAAAATGAGCTTCTAGACCTTCAAACATTTAAGCATCTGAAGTAACGATTGAACTCAAATTGCTGACATGCACGCTGGAAGCAAGAGACCCAAAAACACATTGTTATTAATTCCAGGAACATTTGTAATTTTCTTCGTTTCAACAGAATTATGATTTGAGTTTCAGCAGGGCTCAAGTTGACCACAAACCTCTTAATGTATTTCCATATTTAGACGTTGATAACCCTCGGCAACTAGACGCGCGTTACCAGTAGTGTGTGCTTGGAAACAAATTCTTGCACTCTTTCCTGTAATTAAAAAATCTAAAAATATTATGAAAGTACTTTAAAATTTAATAAAAGTAGAATAGGTACATTAAAACTATTGGATACAGTAGAGAAAGCAAAACACACCTTTTTAAACAAGAAAAGCCTGATGAATCGCAGATGACAGCTAGCAAAGCATACAAGTTCATCGACATCACGACAGCCCGCGACTATCATCATTTTGATCTATCGTATCAACTTGACCAGTTTGAGGAGCTAATTTTCTAGCCTTACGTTTAGCGACCAACCCTCAAGCTGGCATGGGTTGATGTCTTACACGACTCGATGAAAAGATCAAGGCAATTTTGCTTCAACTCGAAACCAGCATGACTCTTAAAATCATATATGGAATTCATGTATTACAGCACTCGCATAATATCCTGCCCCTTGCAAGAAAACCATCTTTCATCACATAATTTTTAGCTTCTGTAACTGAACAACTTTATTTAGAGAAAACACACCCGAATAAGTTAACCAGGATAACAAAGTTCTCAATTTGGAAGTCGGCCACTTCTATTCCACCGAATTCTTTGCACCCCAATTAAGTCTCCTCACATGCAATCTTCCTTTCTGTTGATTATCATCATCATTTCTTGCCATCCTAATGATGATGATCTTTTGATTTCACTAATTATAAAAATCAAAAGCATCAGATCTTCTGAGAGATGGTCCACCTACAAATTCAAGCCTTTGAGGGAGCACAAGAAACGAAAAGGTAGCTGCAGATTGCCTGCGAGAAGCCTTAACAAGATGCAAAGAATTTGATGGAAAAGAAGTGGTCAGCCTCTAAATTGAGAACTATGTTATCCCGGCTAACTCATTCAGGTGTTGTTTCTCTAAATGAAGTTGTCCAGTTATGGAGAGAGATGGTTTGATTACAAGGGGCAGGATATTATGCAAGTGTCGTAATACTACACTTTCGATCTCTGATTAATTTTAAGAGTCATGCTGGTTCTGGGTTGAGCAAAATTGCCTGGATCATTTCATGGAGACTGGTAAGACATTAACCTCATGCCAACTTGAGGCCTGGTCAGCTGAATACAATGCTAGAAAAGTAGCTACTCAAAACAGGTCAGTTCATGAGATATCTGAACAGAATTTGTAGGAAAAGAGGTGGTATATATGCTTCGGAAATTTGAATATAATGCGTGAGGCGTGGCTCGAACCCCTGACCTCCCACACAAATTCCACACTTTTTACCGGTTGGACAATTCATCTTAATTAATTATTTCTTTCACATATTATATTTATTGTATAAATATATAACAATGGCATTACAGGTAGTGTAAGAATCCTCTTGAGACATACCACTAGATCTTAGATTGTGCATCTAAATTTACAAATGTTAAGTGCCCCCTGAATCCACAAATTTAAAAATAACTGGCAAAGGTCAAAAAATTAAGTATTCAATCTGAGTAGTTCAAGCCAAAAGTAAAGGAAAGCAAAACAGATAAACACCGAGCAACACAAAACTCCATTCATTAGAATAGGTAATTTCCAAAAATCAGAGAAAAATCCAACTCAAAAACTTCCATTTCGAACCAAATCTATAAATGAACAAAAAATAAAAACCAAATTTTTCATCAAATTTCGTAGCTCAAATCGCCAAATTCAAATAGCCAACAAAAGAATAGAAACAAATCGTTAAAAAGAGAAATATTGATAAAAGAAAAAACTCACTTTGCATTTCATTCAAACTGCAATAAAATTAGGTTCCTTCATATCGGAAATTAGAATTTTGAATTGTAACGCTTAGAGATAGTAAAAATCTGTGGGACGGCTAAAATGGAAGAAATGATTGGTTTCATCGCCCTTTTTAACAGGCCCGACAACTCACAAGAAAAGGGCTTTATGATGACCGGATAGGAGTCAATACACGGAACATGTGGCAAGCATATACTACGACATTTGTATCCATTGAAATTTGGGCTGAATTTATTGTACAGTCATCCAATTCAAAGGTTATTTATACACATCCCGATTTCGGACCGAGGCCTGCACCTTAGGCCCAACTTTAGAGGTGGCCTCGCTCGATTTTGTATATATAAATATGTGTGTATATACTATATACATTTGCAAATCTAAAAACTCATACAAAACATCTATAAATTTAAATCTCCCCTCAAGTTGTGCCTAGATATTCCACATGCCAACTTGGATAATGATGTATAGAATGGTCTAAAAACTTAATTACCCCCATAGACCAATACTCATATACTCAATGCCCAACAAAGCAAGAAGTCCACACGGAAACAACGTTTACACCCCAATTTTTTCAAATCCTACATTGTTACTAAAACTTTTATTCAAGTAAATGCAAAATAGATAATAATAATAATAATAATAATAATAATAATAATAATAATAATAATAATAATTTTTCTATTTTCAATAGTAAATATCAATCAAAGCATGGAGTTTGTATTTATTTGAAACAAAAATATTAATAACCCCCTTATGAAATAAACATGTCTTTAAACAAAAATAAAACTAAATAATCAATTGAAAAATAGAAAAATTTAATACTTTTATAGCTTCGAATCCTATTGGCAACACAAACCACCTTTGTGCCACATATCCGATATACTTGAACAATAGCCTATAATTTTTTGTAAGTGTGAGTATTTGACAACATACGAATTAAATAAATCAATAAAATAGACATGAGTTCATACCACATTTCATTTGGAGTATTTCGGTGATCAAGTGAAGCACTCATTACGTAGTCATTTTGAATTCTCAAAGGATTTCACATTTTGTTTCCTTTTGGATTCCCAGAGGGGTTCTCATTATAAATAACTCAAAAGAGTTCATATTACATTGGGTTAAACTCGATGGTCCACCAACAATTCATGCATATTTCATCGAATATATTAAAACATAAGGAAATTAACCACTTGCACATGAAGTTTCTTACTTCGTTATTGACAAGCTATAAAGCTTGAAAAAATCTTTAAAAGTTAAGATCTTTGATCATCTCATTTAATTCACTAAAAATTTATGGACTATAAGTGTATGCACGTACACTTTCTACGGGTTTTGGGTTGAAAATTTATAATTTCATGTACAAAAGGGAGACATGAGAGATAAAAATCTGATGGCCATAGTGTGTATGCTATTTTGTAAATAAATCTGATGAGTATGAAAGATGAAGTTGGTGTCGACATGGGGTATAAATTAGGCATAGTCTCCTAGTGAAAATGGAATTACTAATGTCTCATGCATTCTAATCAAATTTATCCTGAAAATTGGTGATAAGCCTAAATATAATGAAATCAGATTTGGCCAAGCATAATTGGATTAGGAGTTAAGCACTAAAGTTTATATTAATTATAACTAATATTTAAAATATACTGTAACATCCCGTAGCCTGTTTAATGAAATAGAACTAATTCCTTTAAAATTTCATTTAGTTATAATTTTCTTTTGTTCGCTCTAACTTGATTCAGTTTTATCTAAATCAACTTTTCTTTACCCTAATATACATGATTAAATATGAGTTGCCCAATGAGCCCAATATTGATATTATAATTCTCACTTCTTCAGAAAATTAACTATTTGACCCAAGTAAATTAATGTAAAACTTATTTTGAACTCCTTGTCTTAACATGTCAAACTCACATATAAAAGGTGTCTAGGTCACTAAAGAATCTATTTTTATACACAAAGTGCAAAAACATCACATACAATAACAACACCTGCAAAAGGGTGAGGAATCTTTGAACACTGTAGAAGCCCTAAACGCACGTCGACAGTCAACCGAAAAGTAAGCCAAGAACGTGTCTCTTTGTCTGTAGCAGAAATTTTCCAAGCAGCATTTTAGGGTTTGAAACTTCAAGAATTCACAAAAACAACCCAATCAACAGCCGACGAATAGCCACTGAATCCGAACAACCAAAACAACCACAACCAAAAACTGATTAAAAAAAAAAAACTAGCAACCCAAGAAAATGTTACTAGAAAGTGGAGATACTACATACTAAACAATTGGAAATTTATAAAGAGGATGCTTGCCTTAACTAACTTTCCAAACATGTTTTGCTATGTAATTTCAGTTTTACTTTTAAGCTTCGTCAAACATGCTCTTTTAATTAGGATGAACAAAATATCAAATACAAAGTACCTTTACCATTTTATTGATTTGTGGTAACACACAGGCTTCTTCAGCCATATGGATCCCAGAAAAAGCATGAGGTTAGTTTTGCTCAAAACCCTTCGTCCATGTCTCCACAACACTTAAAATGAGCTTCTCGACCTTTGAACACTTGTGCATCTGAAGTAAAAATTGAACTCAGATTACTGACACGCACACTGGAAGCAAGAGACCCAAAAACACATTGTGAAAAAAGGTTCATTTTCTTAATTCCAGGAACGTTTGCAATTTGTCTCATTCCAACAGAATTATGATTTGAGTTTCAGCAGAGCTCAAGTTGACCACAAACCTCTTTATGCATTTCCAAACTTAGACATTGATAAAACTCGGCAACTAGATGCACGTTACCAGTAGTGTGTGCTTGGAAACAAATGCTTGCGCTCTTTCTAGTAAGTAAAAAATCTAAAAATACTAGGAAATTACTTTAAAATTTAATAAAAGTAGAAAAGGTACATGAAAACTATTGAATACAGAAGAGAAAGCAAAAACAAACCTTTTCAAATAAGAAAGCCCATTGAAACGTAGATGACAACTAGCAAAGCATACAAGTTCACCAACTTCACCCCAGCCCGCATGCAACTATCATCATTTTGATCTATCTCATGAACTTGACCAGCTTGAGGTGCTAATTTTCTAGCCTTACGTTTAGCGACCAAGCCTCAAGCTGGCATGAGTTGATGTCTTACACGACTCGATGAAAAGATCAAGGAAATTTTGCTTCAACTCGAAACCAGCATTACTCTTAAAATCATAGATAGAATACACCGTATTACAACACTTGCATAATATCCTGCCCCTTGTAATAAACCTCTTTCATCACATAATTTTTAGCTTCCATGACTGAACAAATTTATTTATCAAAAACACACCCGAATAAGTTAACCAGGATAACAAAGTTCTCAATTTCGAGGTCGACCACTTCTATTCCACCAATTTCTTTGCACCCCAATTAAGGCTTCTCAAAAGCAATCTGCCTTTCTATTGATTATCATCATCATTTCTTGCCATCCTAATGATGATGATCTCTTGATTTCACTAATTATAAAAATCAAAACGATCAGATCTTCCGAGAGACGGACCTGCAAATTCAAGAATCTGAGGAAGCACAAGAAACGAAAAGGTAGTTTTAGATTGCCTGGGAGAAGCCTTGACAAGGTGCAAAGAATTTGATCCAAAAGAAGTGGTCGGCTTCTAAATTGAGAACTATGTTATCCTGTATAACTCATTCAGACGTTGTTTCCCTAAATGAAATTGTCCAGTTATTGAAGCTAAAACTTATGTTATGAAAGATGGTTTGATTACAAAGGGCAGGATATTATGCAAGTGTCGTAATACTACACCTTTTGTCTCTGAGTTTAAGTGTCATGCTGGTTCTGGGTTGAAGCAAAATTGCCTGGATCATTTCATGAAGACTGGTAAGACATTAACCTCATGCCAACTTGAGGCTTGGTCAGCTGAATACAATGCTAGAAAAGTAGCTACTCAAAACAGGTCAGTCGATGAGATATATGAACAGAATTTGGAGGAAAAGAGGTGGTATGCTTCGGAAATTTGAACATAATTGACGGTGTTTTTGTAGTGAATAGATTAGATGAATATAGTTGGTTTTGTATGGGGTCATTTTGGAGATAGAAAAAAGTTGGCTTTTTGTAGGAAGTTAGTAGAATGGATAATTTTGGTAGAAAGTAATTTAGTGAACAAAGTAGATAGGAGAAAGGAATTTTATTAGAATGATGTCTTTGATTTTGGCTTACAATTTTTTTTGGCCACCATACAAATGAGAGGCTCATGCCTATTTATAGTTGGTGGCATTTCTTCTTGACAATTCTATAAAAATCTACATAAACGCTTTCTTGGTGCCCAAGTTTGCCTAGTGAATTCTAGATAATTCTTACATTTTCTAGTTTCCTAGGTTATTCTAGAGACTTGTAGAAACATAAAACAATGCTAATATTCTAAGTTATTCTAGAGACTTGTAGAATTATGCAACAATGTTAATACTCCTCCTTGGTGCATATTTCGGTAACTCCAATCATATTTCGTAATATTTCGAACTTTGCCCGTGGTAGTGCCTTCGTGAATACGTCTGCCAATTGTTCTTCAATCTTGCAATGTTTGAGCTCAATTTCTTTGTTTGCTTCAGCTTCTCTTATGAAGTGATACTTGATGCCAATCTGTTTAGTTCTGCTGTGGAATACATGATTCTTGGCCATTTCTATTGTAGACTTACTGTCACAGTAAATCTCTGTAGCTTCATCTTGTGGTTCTCCCATGTCTTCAAGTATGCGTTTTAGCCATTTAGCTTGACTTGTTGCCATTGCTACTGCAATATACTCTGCTTCAGCTGATAATTGTGAAACCCTTGCTTGTTTCTAAGAGAATATTCCGAAACCTAGTATAAATGCGTAGCCTGATGTGCTTATCATATCATCTACTGATCCAAGTATATCCAAGTAGTCTTGAGTCAGGCGTAGACTAATACCATATTCCATAGTCTTTTGTTCCTTGGAGGTATCTTAGTGTCCACTTTGCTGCTCCATAGTGAAATTGACTTGGACTTTGCATGAATCTGGAAAGTAGGCTGGTTGCATACATTATATGTGGCCTTGTAGCAGTGAGATAGAGTAAACTTCCAATTAAGCTTCGAAATTGTGAGTTGTCTGATTTTGGAGTACCATCTTCTCTTCTAAGTGATTTATTACTACCAGGGGTGTTGCTACTATCTTGCAACCTTCCATCTTGAACTTCTTTAATAGTCTAGTGGTATACTTCTTCTGAGGAATAAAGATCCCATCTTCAGATTGAGTAATCTCAATTCCATGAAAATAGTACATTAAACCCAAATCTGTCATCTCGAACATTTTCATCATGTCTTCCTTAAGTTTCTCGATCATTCTTTCATCGTTCCCTTCAACTTCGTACCCCTGAGGTTGCTCTACATAAATTTCCTCTTCAAAATAGCCATTGAGAAATGCTGATTTCAAGTCTAGTTGATAAATCTTCCACTTCTTCTGTAAAGCTAGTGCAATCAGCGCCCTTATAGTATCAAGTCAATCAATTGGAGCAAATGTTTCATTGTAGTCGATGTTAAACAGCTGTGAGTATCCCTTGGTGACTAGTCTTGCTTTATATTTTTGGATTGAGCCATCAGCATTAAGCTTTATCTTATAGACCCACTTAACTCCTATGGCTTCTTTCTCTTGAGAAAGATATACAAGTTCCCAAGTGTTTTTTTCCTCGATCATATTTATTTCTTTGTCCATAGCTTTTCCCCATTCTGGTTGTTTCGAAGTTGGTTCATAGATTTCAGGTTGCACGATCATTAAGTTGTAACTTTGGTATATTTCTAAAAATCTTCGAGTTTTTCTTGGTGACAATTCTGGTGAGTCGACTGGTTCTTCTATTGTTGCTTACAGCGGGGACTCTGGTAAATTGTTCTCCTCAACGATACCACCCTGTTTTTGTGATTGCGATAGGATACTGATAACTTTTTTTTCAACTTGACCAGTCTCCCAATTATAGGTGGCATCTTCATCAAATTTAACGTCCTAGCTTATAGTAGCTTCTTTGTTCTCATGTTATAAACTCGATAACCTTTTAATTTAGTGCTATAACCTAAGAAAATTCCTTTCTCTATCTTTTCATCTAGTTTATCTCTTTTCTCTTGTGGAACATGTGCGTAGCAGATGCAGCAAAAAACTCTGAGATGCTTTGCTGATGGTTTTCGTCAACTCCATACTTCTACTCATGTTTTGTCTTGCACAACTTTGGTCGGACATTGATTTAGTAGGTAGACTGCAGTGCTTACAGCTTCAGCCTAGAAGGTTTTTGGTAGACCTTTCTCCATTAGCATAGCTCTAGCTGCTTCCATTACTTTTCTATTTTGTTCTTTTTTTCTGACACGTCATTTGTTCAAGCGCGTATCCAAGGGTGAGTTGGTGCTCCATTCCTTCTTCTTCACAAAACTTATTAAATTCATTTGATGTATATTCTTTACCTCTATTGCTTCTGATAATTTTGATATTGCAACCACTTTGCTTTTCGATATAACTTTTGAACCTTATAAAAATTTCCAATACTTGGATTTCTCGCACAAGAAATATACCCATGTCATTCTAGTGTAGTCATCTATGAAGAGAATGAAGCACCTATTTTGCTCATGTGATGGAGTATGCATTGGACCACATAAATCTGTATGTATCAACTCTAATGGCTTTTTGGCTCTCCAATATTTTTCGAACGGAAATGGTTGATGGTGTTGTTTCCCGAGCAAACATCTTTCACAAACTTAATCGATCTCTTTTATGATTGGTAAGTCTCTCATCATGTTAAAAATGTCCAAATCTTTTGTGCCACAACCAAGACTCAACCACTTGCGCTGTCATTGCCGCGTTGTTTGTGTATTTCCATTAGATTGAAAAACATATGTTCTCACGCTTTTTGACTCTTGCAATTACAAGGGATTTATCTTTCTTGTCATAGATCGTACAATAATCTCCTTCAAAATGTAAAGTATATCCTTTCTCCATCATCAGACCTACACTTATTAGATTTTGATCTATTGTAGGAACCAATAGAACTTCATTGACGTATCTCTTACCCTTTTTTGTATGGACGACAATAGTGCCTTTGCCTGTTGCCTCTATGTAATTTCCATTGCCAATTTTTATTTGTGTGCTTAGTTGATCAAGACTGTAGGAAATACTTTCGTTTTTTGTCATGTGATTACTGCAACCACTATCTAAATACCATGTATCTAATTTCTCTTCAGGTACATCCTTATTGGAGGAATAAAATAGAGTTCCTTCTATATCATTTTCTTTAGGGAAATTAGCTTGATGATTTTCTTTAAAGCGGCAGAATTTTTCTTCGTGACCAAATTTGCTACAGTTTCGGCACTGTGGTTTTCCTTTAAACCAACAATCCTTCTCCAAATGACTTTTTCTTTGACAAATATCACATGAAGGGTACTTGCCACTTTTATCAATTTCTTTTCCTTGAATTCCTTTGTTTTTAGATTTGTCTTTAAATTTTCGCCCACTTTCTTTGGATTTCTGAAATAGCATATTAATTTTGGATTGAAAAGTATTTTCTGCGTTACTTTCATAACGTCTTTCTAATCTTTTCTCAGGTGCTTCTAGTGAACCCATTAGTTTTGCAGCTGTTAATTTTTCTATATCTTTAGACTCCTGAATAGCTGCAATAATTGGATCATATTTTTCTGTGCAAGTAATTAAAGTTTTTTCACAACTTTCTTTTGAGGAACATTATCTCCATAAGATCTCAACTGATTTACTATTTCATCTATTCTTGAATAATAATCTTTCACAGTTTCAGAATCTTTCATTTTCAAATTTTTAAAATTTCTCCTTAAAGTTTGAAGTTGACAAGTACGTACCTTGTCACTACCATGAAACTCATCCTTCAGATTGAGTAATCTCGATTCCAAGAAAATAGTGCATTAAACCTAGATATGTCATCTCGAACATTTTCATCAGGTCTTCCTTAAATTTCTCGATCATTCTTTCATCGTTCCCTTCAACTTCGTACCCCTGAGGTTGCTCTACATAAATTTCCTCTTCAAAATAGCCATTGAGAAATGCTGATTTCACGTCTAGTTGATAAATCTTCCACTTCTTATCTTCCACTTCTTTTGTGCAGCTAGTGCAATCAGCGCCCTTATAGTATCAAGTTGAGCAACTGGAGCAAATGTTTCATTGTAGTCGATGCTAAACTACTGCAAGTATCTCTTAGCGACTAGTCTTGCTTTATATTTTTGGATTGAGCCATCAGCATTAAGCTTTATCTTATAGACCCTCTAAACTCCTATGGCTTCTTTGTGTTGAGAAAGATCTACAAGTTTCCAAGTGTTGTTTTTCTTGATCATATTTATATCTTTGTCCATAGCTTTTCCCCATTCTAGTTGTTTTGAAGATGCTTCATAGCTTTCAGGTTCTACTATGAAAAAGTTGTAACTTTGGTATATTTCTGATAATCTTCGAGTTTTTCTTGGTGACGATTCTGGTGAGTCGACTGGTTCTTCTATCGTTGCTTGGGGACTCTGGTAAATTGTTCTTCTCAACGATACCATCCTGTTTTTGTTATTGTGATAGGATGCTGATAGCTTTTCTTTCAACTTGACCAGTCTCCCAGTTATAGGTGGCATCTTCATCAAATTTAACGTCCTAGCTTATAATCGCTTTTTTTTTTCTCATGTTATAAACTCGATAACTTTTTGATTGAGTGCTATAACCTAAGAAAATTCCTTTTGCTGTCTTTTCATCTAGTTTACCTCTTTTCTCTTGTGGAATATGTGTGTAGCAGATGCAGCCAAAAACTCTGAGATACTTTACTGATGGTTTCTGTTCGCTCCATACTTCTACTGGTGTTTTATCTTGCACAACTTTGGTCAGACATCGATTTAGTAGGTAGACTATAGTGCTTACAGCTTCAGCCCATAAGGTTTTTGGTAGACCTTTCTCCATTAGCATAGCTCTAGCTGTCTCCATTACTGTTTTGTTCTTTCTTTTTGACACGCCATTTGTTCAGGCGCGTATCCAAGGGTGAGTTGGTGCTCCATTCCTTCTTCTTCACAAAACTTATTAAATTCATTTGATGTATATTCTTTACCTCTATCGCTTTAGTTTTGATATTGCAACCACTTTGCTTTTCGGTATAACTTTTGAACCTTAAAAAAATTTCCCATAGTTGGATTTCTCACACAAAAAATATACTCATGTCATTCTAGTGTAGTCATCTATGAAGAGAATGAAGTACCTGTTTTGCTCATGCGATGGAGTACGCATCGGACCACATAAATTTGTATGAATCAACTCTAATGGCTTTTTGGCTCTCCAATATTTTCTGGACGGAAATGGTTGATGGTGTTGTTTCCCGAGCAAACATCCTTCACAAACTTCATCAATCTCTTTTATGATTGGTAAGTCTCTCATCATCTTGAAAATGTCGAAATCTTTTGTGCCACAACCAAGACTCATCCACTTGCGCCGTCATTGCCGCATTGTTTGTGTATTTCCATTATATTGAAAAACATATGTTCTCCCGCTTTTTGACTTTTGCAAGTACAAGGGATTTTATCTTTCTTGACATAGATCGTACAATAATCTCCTTCAAAATGTAAAGTATATCCTTTCTCCATCATCAGACCTACACTTAATAGATTTTGATCTATTGTAGGAACTAAGAGAACTTCATTGATGTATCTCTTACCCTTTTTTGCATCGACGACAATAGTTCATTTGCCTATTTCCATTGCCAATTTTTATTTGTGTGCTTATTTGATCAAGACTGTAGAAAATGCTTTCATTTTTTGTCATGTGATTACTGCAGCCACTATCTAAATACCATGTATCTAATTTGTCTTCAGATACATCCTTGTTGGAGGCATAAAATAGACTTCATTCTATATGATTTTCTTTAGAGAAATTAGCTTGATGATTTTCTTTAAAGCGGCAGAATTTTGCTTCCTGACCAAATTTTTTACAATTTCGGCACTGTGGTTTTCCTTTAAACCAACAATCCTTCTCCAAATGACTTTTTCTTTTACAAATACCACATGAAGGGTACTTGCCACTTTTATCAATTTCTTTTCCTTGAATTTCTTTGTTTTTAGATTTGTCTTTAAATTTTCACCCACTTTCTTTGGATTTCTGAAACCGCATATTAATTTTAGATTGAAAAGTATTTTCTGCGTTACTTTCATAACGTCTTTCTAATCTTTTCTCATGTGCTTCTAGTGAACCCATTAGTTTTGTAGCTATTAATTTTTCTATATCTTTAGACTCTTGAATAGCTGCAATAATTGGATCATGTTTTTCTGTGCAAGTAATTAACATTTTTTCACAACTTTCTTTTGAGAAACATTATCTCCATAAGATCTCAACTGATTTACTATTTCATCTATTCTTGAATAATAATCTTTCATTTTAAAATTTTCAAAATTTCTCGTTAAAGTTTGAAGTTGACAAGTACGTACCTTGTCACTACCATGAAACTCCTCCTTCAGCTTATCCCAAGCTTCTTTTGTTGTTTTAGTTCCCATAATTCTTGGAAAATAAGTGTCTGTCAAGCTCATTTGTAGAGCTAGTAGTGCTAGAGAATCTTTTTGTTGATTCTCTTTAAGTTCCTTCTTTTGTGCAAGAGTGAAAATGTCATCTGGGTTAGTATACCCATCGTTGACGACATCCCATAAATTTTGCATGCAAAAGTAGGTCTTCATTTTGATAGTCCAAAAATAATAGTTATCTCCATTGAATGCTGGAATAGGAATGGATGAACGGAAAGCGTTTACCACAGTATATGCTCACGCCCAATGTTAATCGAACGTATCTCTAATATCACTAATGGTTTTTTTTTTTTTTAGCGAATGGATTAGATGGATATAGTAGGTTTTGTATGGGATAATTTTGGAGATAGAAAATAATTGGCTTTTTGTAGGAAGTTAGTAGAACGGATAATTTTGGTAGAAAGTAATTTAGTGAACAAAGTAGATAGGAGAAAGGAATTTTATTAGAATGATGGCTTTAAGTTTGGCTTACAATTTTTTTTGGCCACCATAGAAATGAGAGGCTCATGACTATTTATAGTTGGTGGCATTTCTTCTAGACAATTCTATAAAAATCTACATAAAGGCTTTCTTGGTGCCCAAGTTTGCCTAGTGAATTCTAAATAATTCTTACATTTTCTAGTTTCCTAGGTCAATCTAGAGACTTGTAGAAATATAAAACAATGATAATATTCTAAGTTATTCTATAGACTTGTAGAAATATGTAACAATGCTAATAATAATAAATGAAACGTTGAGTCCTGGAAAAAGAAAAATCACACTTATAATGCCACACAATAGAATACAGATGTTACACTAGTTAACTATAAAACTAAAACCCCTAAAACTAGTATATAAGCTAAAATCTAATTTTTATCACCAGTGTACTTCCCATTTTGAACTCACTAGGTAAGAGATGAACGTAACACTAGATCTTAGGCTATGCATCTAAAGTTACAAATGTAAGTTGAAGAGAATCGCATAGCAACAATAACAATCAAGAAAGCCCAAAGAATAATCCGATTTAGAGTTTGAACTAAGAATAATGAACCTAGCAACCAAACAAAATGGAATTTGAATGAACTCTTGATTACACACCGCGTGATCCACACTCGGTGTTGAACGCCACAAGATTAACTTGATAAGTTTGCAAAATTCTAAGAAGACCAAGTTTTGAAAGCAAAATAGCCTCTCGATTAATTCTCAATAATGTTGTGTGTGTTACAATGAAAATAATGAAATCTTTTTATACTAACCCCTAATTAAGATAATTAAAATAGACATAACTCTTAAGATTACAAATATATCAAATAAAATAGAAT
>CAIGRO010160144.1:0-11404 GCA_903798355.1 Fraxinus baroniana | reverse complement strand
GAAGAGAGACAAGTTGCTCAGCTTCAATTATTTGAAAAACAACAGGATGACTAGCAAAAACTTAGGCCACTCAATTTTGATTCTTGAAATTTGAATTACAAAGTTGGGTTTGACCTGAAAATAGGAAAAATGATATTTTGGGTCCAATTAATCAGTTGGCAAATGAAATAGAAAAATAATATTTTTGGGCTCAATTAATTAGTTGGTAGATGAAATTGGAAAAAATTAAAATAATTTGGCATGTTTAATATAAAAAAATTAAAGAAATTAGGAATATTATGTTATTATTCTATTCTTGGTCTAAAATCGAGAATCGAATCAAACTCATCGATTTTGATTTGATACACATTTGAATATTTTTTAATTTAAAAAGAATCACCCAAATCAATTTGAGTCCGACTCCGATTCATAAGTTTTATCTGGCCCTATGTGGCTCTTCAATCTAAGGACTATTCGAGACGTCCCAACAAAAAAGTCCCATGTTTGCAACTCACAAGGGCACCAACCAAAGAGGTTTAAAAATAAAATGAAATAAAATAAAAAATCCCAACAAAATATCGTTAGCTCCAGGATTTTCTTCAATACAACTCCTCATCCACTAACACGGCAGGCTGTTAAAGTTCATCTATTTGCCCCAGTTGGAATTCCCGCCATAGAAAGTTTCCATTTTCCATTTCACTACAAAATTGAGGGAAAACCAAATTGTTGAAGAAATGGGTACCCTAATATTCAATAACTCAATCATGATTAACCCAATATTTAGGAAAACTAGCAAGGTTAAAATTGGAGAAATTGGTGTCCCGTTCCTTAAATTTCAATTTAACGGCTTTCAGCAATGTCAAGCTCGATTTGCCGGAATTCCAACAATGTTTGCTTACTCCAGTCCACAGAGCGATGTCAGTGAAGATCCACAGAATTCTCTTCAAGACCTTAGGGTTCCGAACCATTGGTGTGACCCCTCCAAAGCGTCAGAGGTATTTCTTTTTTCCTTTTGAGTTTACTACTGCAATTTTTAATTTGAACAAGGCTATGTTAATTATGGCACTGTCTTTGTAATTAAAGTAGTGACAACATTAAGGCCTGTTTGAGCCTCATTTTTGGGGAAATTAGGTTTTGAAATAGTAATTTTTATTTTATTTTCTTTTTTTGGAGAATGGGTAGTTAAAATGTTATCCTATTCAGCATAAGGTGGCAACTGCTTGTCACTGAGGATAGATTCCCTTAAATACAATATCAAAAGTGTGTGCTCAATGAAGCTCAAACATAGGCTAATTGATTTTTAGTTTCTTGTACTGTTAATGTGATTAATAATGGGTTACAAATAATAGTCATTGGACTATGAGCGAAATTGCAAAATTTTGTTTCAAGTGGATGACAAGCGTTGCCATTATATTGAACTAGGTAAGATTGATTGAAAGAGTTGTGTGATAAAATTTGTTAGTTGTCCTATTTAGTTCAGTTTTATACACCTTATTAAACAAGCAGTAATTAGCTAAAAAATTTACTTAACGTGATTTGACGTAGTGGTGCCATAAACTGAATTGAGTTGCAAAAAAGAAAAAGAAAAGATTCGTGTACCTGAATCCGATTTTATTAATTGTAAGATTTTATCAAATTCTTGATTAAGTTCATCTTTGTAATAGAGCAGTAGCCACATACAGTTGGTCGAATGTGTTTTAAAATAGCATTCAGTAAACAAATAAGCTTGCCTACTAATTGTTATCCATTTGAAGATAAAGGAACAAATGTTTAATTTATTACTGACAGTTTT
The DNA here is from genome assembly GCA_903798355.1 of Fraxinus baroniana. Classification (NCBI taxonomy): domain Eukaryota; kingdom Viridiplantae; phylum Streptophyta; class Magnoliopsida; order Lamiales; family Oleaceae; genus Fraxinus; species Fraxinus baroniana. Next base: position 9,633 of record CAIGRO010160144.1, on the reverse strand, counting down.
TAAATTCTTTTGTTATTACCTTGTTTTAAAATGTTATTCTCAGTTAAATCAACCTGCACCCTGGACTTACATTCCTGGATTTCCCTTACCCTTGCCTAAATAAGACATGTTAAGTGAAAAATTGAGGGGATGGTTATTTCACACTTTGACCTTTAAACCATGACATTTTTTATGTAAAAATATCCTCCTGGACTTTTCCCTTCCAAGCCTAAAACCTCAAATTGTTAGGTGAGTAATGTCTGGCTGTTTATTTTTGGAAGGAACAAGTAAAAATGTAATAAGGGTGTATTTGATTTTAATACAGTCAACTTAGAATCAATAGCAACTTCATAATTGATTAAAATTTTCTCTTTTATGCATAAACCCCAAAATCGTTCTGTGTAATGTATGGTTGTGTACTTTTGGATAGGACGAATAGAAATTGTAATAAAGAAGGGTTTATAAGGGAGTAATTGATTTGAAAGTTAGTGGAAGTTCTTATCTGTTTATGAAAAGTAGTATTTAAATTGTTTCTGAAAATATGGTGTATGAATTGTCGCAATTACACTCCTATAAGGTGTGTGTTCCAAGTTTCCCATATCCCTTTACCTTCTCGTCTCTGTTCTTGTTTTAAAGAAACTTTTTCTATCTATGGAGATCCTAAATTTGCTGGAAGTCTGTAAAAAGTTTGCAATGACCTTCAGATGAATGATTAGGGTCAAAAAATGTGTTACTTGCGGGCAAATTCATGTTTTGCTGGTATAACTGCAGGAATCTGAATGGCTAAGAGTGACTTTGCACAAATGGTTAGACGATGAGTATTGCCCAGAGCCAACTAATGTTGAGATAAGCAACATTGCTGCCACCTCGTACTACAAATCACTGGTCGAAAAACAAACCGATCTGGGAGAGATTTTGTTAAAAATGGCAGTAGAATTGGAATCTATATCCTATCAAGAGAGCTTCCATGGAGCATTTTCCTCGGCAAATGCAGCAGTGAATCTTATTGTTCAGCGGATAGCGCTGGAGTAGTTGCTCGACTTTGCAAAGGTTTGGAACCTTCAACCCGCTTAAATTTTTTTTCTGTAAACACGAGTTGGATGTATCCAATTGTATTATCAGTTCGGGACCTCTCGCACCCTAAGCGAGAATCATACCACTAGACCAAATGCCCGACATGTTAACCCGCTTGATTTGAAATTATTCTTTATATTAAAAATTAGAATATAAATTCCCTCCAAAACTTGCGAATGATTTTCCATTGGTCTCTTCATATCTCTTAATCATTTTTTTTCCATCTAAAACACTGTATTTCTTGATTAGTACATACAATTAATTCTAATCTTTGAAGCTAAAATGGCGTGCTTATGAAAAAATTGGACAGTGGATTCTTCCATTTTGTGTAATTCCTGAGGTAAATGATCGTCTGTTAATGAAGTATTTAATGTAATTTTCTGTTTTTTAATCATATCAATAAATCCCCTTTGTGTTTTTACGAAATAAAATTGAGATTTTTGCAGTGATTATGATGATTATTTGTATTATTATGATTACTCTCAAGCGTGTTGAATGATTTTATGCTGTATTCAAACAAATAAGAAAAAAATGAAGTATTTTTAAATTTTATGCTGTACACAAACAAAATGGGAAAAAAATTATGGAAGCATTTTTTTTTTTCGTAAATTTTAATTGCTGTTAGATGGTTTTACCGATTCTTCTGATAACATAAGCTTTATTTGATTTGGAAACAGGAAATTTTAGGTTGAAGTTAGGATGGAGAATGAATATCAATATACTGTTCCTTCTGATGACACCGTTCCATTGGGGAATCCTCAGCCAGAATCCGGATATTTTAAACTTGGCACGGATACTGAGGTTGTGGATATACCTGATTCGCTTGAAAATCTTGAAGCTCAGACTGAAGACGAAATCGCGAATGAAGTGGTACTTGACAGTGATGAGGAACGAGGACATGAGAACGAGGCCATGAATGTGGTGAAAAAGAAGCAATCTACTACTGGTAAACAAAGCCATTTGCTTTTCGAATTTGAAAATAAATTGTCGAGAACTAGAAACAATTTCCTTGATTCTCCTGTTTTTAGTTTAAGTTGCATTGCTAAATCATGGAGGATGGGAACGTGTTCTTATAATATTTCCATACATATCATCTCACAATAAATAGTTTGTGCTTACAAATTTATCCGTGTCAAATTTACAACATCCTGTGCAATGCTTTTGTATTGGTGCTGACATTAGGGTAATGTGTACCCTGAGCGTTTAAAGTTAAAATATATACATGAAATGTTAAAGTTTTATGCATATTGACATAATATGATGTATCGGCAAAAATTGACTCAAGTGCTTACTAAAATGATGAAGTAATTCTACTCATTTGTTTTTCATTCAAAATTCAGTTTGTAATTTCTCTGTCATTAAGTTGATTTAGTTCAATTTTTTCCTCTGTTGCAGGTTATTTGAGGCGGCTGCGTAGCAGGGTCTGTGCACATTCATTTCAGCACGTTGATTCAGCTAGAAGAACTAGATGTGATGAAGAAAGTGATGCTAGGCCTACTTCTCTTGACACTGGTACTAGATATCAGGAACAATCTATTACTATTAACGACGCACTATCCGGCACTGCAAATCGAAATTCAATTCCTATGGATGGAAAAGAATCTCACAACCAAGAGTTGAGGAATGTGGTGAGGGGAAGTTTGTCTGAAAAGTTGCTTGATGAGAAAAAGTGGTCATCTGATAAGTCTCTGGACATGGATATAGAAAAGGATGCAACTTATGCACGCAGGTGTGCAAGATTTAACCACGTGGAATCGCCAGAACCAGCAGAATTCTCACAATCTAGGGCCTTGGACTTTATTGATCACTATCTGTCAGTTAGTGATTTGAACTTGTGTGAAAATGTTAAAACTAAAGACTGACAGAATAAAATCACCAGCATCTTTGAGGTCAAAAGGGACTCAAAGTTTGGCGAGGAGAATGAATCTTGGAATCATTGATTGTGACTCTGCGACTTTTGACTGGGCAGGAAAGGAAAATGAGAATGGTGGGTACACTTTCCTGGGAACAACAGATGACATGATCTTTGGAGGGGAAGGAAAAAAATCAGGAGCTGCATCTGTACATCAGGAATCTGATATTGTCGGTTTGCAAAAGAAGAGCTTTCTTCTTCAGTCCAAATATCAGCTCACAGGAAATATATCTAGTTCAAATAATTTAGGTACAAAATTAATTTGCCCCAATGAGGTTGACAGAGTAGCCACAAACTCTGGAGTGACTGTTGAAAATAATTTTATAGAGTTGGACGAACAGTTTGGTGCAGAACAATTGGAGCAGCATGTACAAAAGGTTAGCGATGAAAGGGATACATCAGAAATATTTGATGTTGGTTTTGACACTCAAATGGCCGCTGAAGCTATGGAAGCATTAATATATGCGCCTCCACCTACATCTAATGCTGATTTTACTTGTCAAGGTTTTGATGACACATTTGTTAACTCTTCTGAAGGTGCAAACAAGAAGCATAAATCAAACTATTGCCCTCATTTTGAGAATGATTTTTTAGGTTCAGCAGACAAATGGAAACAGACAAAGCATGTGAAGAGATCTGCTAAAATAGTAAATGGGAATATATCTTGCTTTCTTAATGAACACTTTGAAGGCCAAAGGGGGACTGTGTCTCCGTTATTACCAAAGAAAAAATTGATGATGAAGGAGCCATTGACTGAGAAGGACTTAAATGGTAGAAATCCTGGAAACAAAAAGAATAGCAACCGTGGAAGGGCTCCTAGGACTGTAGTACAACATAAGGAAGATGGATTTACTGAAAAAGATAACTTGAAAGAGGTTCGAAAGAATAAGTTTTTATTAGAATCTATTGGATGTAACTTAGATGACCAATGTTCAAAAGACAAATTCAGTAACTCTTCACATGCTGCTCGGGGAACTGGGCACTATTCATCAGTGATTTCTTTTGAAAAAGCTGAGGATTCAATTGATAGTTCTGAAGAGAGGACAAATGATATTATGAAGTCCGGTACCCCTCTGCAAAGAAGAAATATGATTGGCTTTCATGAGGATGTGTGCAAAAGTGGAGTTAGAGGGAATTGTTCGAAGTTGGATTCTGTTTCATATTTCCAGGATACAACCCACCCTTTGAAGCATCAAGATGAATTAAACCTAATTGTGGGAAGTCCTTTAAAAATAAATCCATGGATTTATCCTAGACGGAAGAGAACACGACATAATGTGCCTTGCCACTCAAATAGTAACCAGCTTCCACCAAGCATGATAGCTCATGAGAAAAATGAGAATAGATGTAATTCCCGAGAATTTCCATTTTCATCAGAAAGAAACTGTTTGGCAAGCCCGACAAGGCAGAATAGAAGTGATTGGGATTGTCTGAAATTTAATAATAATGCATCTGCTAGCACAATGGTACAGGTTCCTGTCGACCTTGATAGATCCATAACATCAAAGCAATCTGGTAAATTAGATGGAGGGTGTCCCATACCCCCTGTCGGTACTTCAGGTATCATGAAGTTGAATGCATTATCAACTGGGAATTCTAAGGGTTTGCAAGTATATGAGCGTGGCAAGAAAAGCAAGCAACCACGCAATAACCCCTCTAGATCTCCCTTAATGAAAGAGCTTGTGAGATTGGGATACACTGAATCTCTACCGGATTTTTTGGCAAAAGATTTAAGACGAAGAAAAGTTGCGGCAAAGGCTTGCATCTTGTTCAGCCAGAACTTGGATGCCAATATGCTTAAGCAGCAGAGAAAGGTACACATTTACCACTTAATCAATATTCTGGTTGCTTCAACCTAATGTTACAATTGATCATAGGTCGTGTGTACCTACTGATACTTTTGTCTGGCAGATTGTGGCACAATTAGGCTTTTCGATCGCATCGTGTTGCTCGGATGCTACTCATTTTGTAACTGATAGATTTGTGAGAACTAGGAATATGTTGGAAGCCATTGCTCTCGGAAAACCAGTGGTGACACACTTATGGCTTGAGAGCTGTGGACAAGCTGGCTATTTCATTGATGAGAAAAGTTACATTCTGAGGGATGACAAAAAGGAAAAGAAAATAGGATTCAGTATGCCTGTTTCACTGACTCGTGCATGCCGACGTCCACTTCTAGAGGTAATATATAGTTTGCATCCGGACAAAAATCCATTGCTGCACAAAAGGTTTCGCATGCACTGAAAATAAGTGCTTTAAAACTTATTTTCTTTCCAATTAACAGGGAAAGAGAGTCTTTGCTACTCCAAATGTCAAGCCTGGTATAGATCTGATATGTTGCTTGGTGATGGCAGCTCATGGACAGGTATATATTTGTGGCCTTTTCTTTGGCTACGCTGCAGAGTTACTGGAAGATGTCATAAATCATGACCATCAACTAGGTTCCAGATATACATTTTGTTCTGTGTAAATTAGGTAATATAGCTTGACCGTTTGAGGATGTAATTTTGTAAGGGACACAAAGAAGACAAGGATGAAGCATAATTTCCCACACTTCTCGTATATTTTAGTTCCTGGGAGAAGATTAATTGATTCTCTAATTCAATATTATTGCAGAAATTACTATGCAACTTCATGAAAAACTGAGTTTTTTTTTTAACGAAATGTTCCTCAGCCAGTCCAAAAATTACAGAGCGCAAAAGGAAAAGATTGCATAATTCCAGATGATTTGTTAATTCTCTCTTGTGAAGAAGATTATAAGATGTGTGTGCCATTTCTTGAGAAAGGTATGATTTTTTTTACTTGTTTTTTCTTCCTTTTGACGAAACACTACCTTCTGAAGCAACTATGTGGCATTATTACATTTACATCTGCAGGAGCTTCCATTTATGGTTCAGAGCTTTTGCTGAATGGGATTGTAATCCAGAAACTTCAATATGAGAGGTCAGTATAGCAGCAAAAGCATATAGTTAGAACTTGGATGCTTGAATTTGGCTTTTCGAGAAGGATTGTAAATGTGGATTCAAATTCCTAGATTTTAGATCCATGGATCTGAATACATTGTTTGCATAACAAAAGGTTTGATGAGTATTTAACATCTTATATGGAATAACTACAAAAGTTGATTTAAGAAATCATAGTGAATTTAGGTAAGATATCAGATTCGATAAGAAGAAAGCACTGAGAATATTATCTAATTGAAATCCATAAGATACCTAATCATCAAAATGATTAAAGGATCCGTGTGTATTTGCTAAACTCTACTCCCTGTATTACTCACACCAGTTTGCAAATTGCTATATGAAAATCATAGTTCTTCATGTTAGTCTTACCAAACTCACAGCAAGGTGGATCAATATTCTCACTTCTTATCTATTATTTTACTCTTTGGTGCTATATTGCTTTCTGGCTTTCTAGCATCTGCATCATGTGCGCGTGTACAGGTAATCATGTTTGTAATGGTTACAAATTTAGAATTTAAATAGAAGAGTGGACTTGATCTTCTTTTTAGTGCTTTTTTCTTGCATGCACAATTAATTAGCACTCTGAAGCTGGAGATAAAGGCACATGGCTTGATTCCCGTACTTTGATTTGGACTTTTAGACTTGAATAAACTTTTAAGAATTTGGAGGAGACTCTTTAATCTTTGAATTTCCAGAAGCTAGGACTTGCAGAGTATTTATAATGTAGTATTTATAATAATAATAATAATAATAATAATAATAATAATAAATAAAGTTCATGAATCATGATCCTAATGCGATGTAGACTTTATTAGGCTAATCTGCATTTTAATTTGGATCTATATACTGTTTTATTCATTTGTTTTATTTCCCAAATGCAGGCATCAACTTTTCAAAGAATATGCTAAAACAAGAAAAGCATGTCGCTCTTAGACCTTGCTCATATTTTTGCGGCCTCTTGGTTTATTCCTCTTGCTTCTTTTTGTACAAAATGAAATCAATCTCATGTCTATGTTTTGAGTTATAACTCAAGTACATTTGCTGTTGGTCTCTTGACTACTGAAAGATAACAATATGGTAATATGTGAAATTGGGATTGTATTGAAACGAATACTAGTTCACAGATGAGTTATGGAAGAGTACGTTTCAAAGGAGTGTTGCATTGAGTAGCAATTGAGGCTTTTAATAGGGTTTTTTGAAGAATTTATGCGTTCAATTTTTTATCTTTGATTCATAAAACTGCAGCAAATTTTATGATTTAACTTTTTCCTCCGTTTTGTAGCTTCTATGGGTTCAAAATTCTGCTTCTCCAGAGATGTTCAGAATCTAGTTTTGATTTTTTTGCAAGGAATGGTGAAAATATGGGTTTTTATGTTTTATTTCATTCTAGACTACACTTAATTTAAAACAAAATCACGAACGTTTAGACTGCATATGCTCAACCATAATATACCTTATGCCTAGCAAACTTGTTAACTTGGGATCTTTTAGAAGCAGAATTTGATTTAGTGACTTGTTATACCCTATTATTTCTTCTTTTACAATCAAAAAACCTCCAAAGGAAATTGCGACAAAGATAAAAGAAAAGTAGCGAAGAACTTATCATTTACTCGTAACAAGAGCACGAAAAATCCAATTTTCTTATCACACCTCTTTAAACCTTGGAAAACTGTACTCTCATTCACACAGCTTAGTTCAAGGCCTAGAGGCCGTTTCCATGTATTTGGTGGTGCGCTCTTGGCAGTGAAAAACATGTTACCAACTTAAGTCTCATTTTCATTTTCATTTATCCTTACCCCGAGGGTGCCCTACAATTCTATCAAACTCTGGTAGGGAATTGTTCGTAGTTTGGCTTTGTTTAAAAGAATGTATAAGTTAATTGCATAGATGGTAGAGTTGAGTCAAAGAGAGAAAAATAAGATTTAAGCTGATTTATGGCATGTTTATTATATACCAAATAGTTCGTTGGCACATGCTATTATCACTCTCATCGCTGCTTTCACTTGCAAAGAAAGAAGCAGGTTGAGGTACGGAAGTGAGTACCAAGCTTCCATTGAGGAATTGATAGTTCATCCTTCCCTAGTGGCAAGGTGACTTGGGGAGGTCGAGCATGAGCTAAAACCTGTTGGTCATCGTTAAGGTCGTCTTTCTGCACAAGGAATTCTCGAATAAGAACAACAGATTTAATGGCAGTGCCACAAAGTTACGGGTGAACTGCACATGAGATTGGAAAATTCTCCGCATTCAAATGTGTACGCGCCATTTCTTAACTTCTTATGCAAAGACCTCAAATTTGATGCTTATGCTTTTAAAGTTGAGAAACAACCTTGTAGTATCTGATAATAGAAACTGACTTTACTTTTTATACCCAAACCATGTGGCCTCGTCTCTCTTGTTTGTCTCATTTCTGTTCTTCTCTATTTGCAATTCAAATGTTGTATACGCCTCCTGCTTCTTTCAGTAGATAGAACCCAACCGTGGAGCTGAAGGTTAAAGGAAGAACCAACCAACTCAACTACTATGTTTTGTGTTAAGTTCCTTAGCTCAACTAACAAAGTGCACTCTCTTTTTAAATAAAACTAGTGTGCACACGTGCAATGCACGTGTTGTAGTTTAATTAGGTATTTAATAGTGTAAAGTGATTTGAAGGTATTTTTACAATAAGTAAGATATTGTTTGTATAATTGTATGAATTGAATTTTGGTTAAAAACGATGTGAAACAAGAGGACAATGCCAGATCTTGAAATTTAGCACAGATTAATCAACTGGGATCAGGATTTCATTAGTTAAGATTCAGAAATAGAAGCACAAAAGACGTAATTGCCATGAATTCAAATATAAAACCTCGAGGTCTCTTCCTCACTATAATATTTCTCTCCAAAAACTGCTAATATGTTTTAACATCTACAAAGCTTTTATTCTTTTAACATCTAACTAAACCTTAATTGTTAAACTGCAAAGACAAAAACACAATAGTTCCGTAAAGTCATCTGCTTCCTCTGTTTTTATCTTAAATAAATAAAAAGATGCTTGAAAGGCCAAAGTTCCAATATTTTTCCCACCGATACACATGAAAGATCAATTTAAAATAACATAAAAGCACGACAAGAAGCACCTAACGAAGATGAAGACGACCATACACCATTGCACTCTAAAGATCTCAAACCTTTCCAAGAACCCAATAGAGCCCGAAAGCTACGAAGATGTGCAGATCAAACCGACGTCCCACAGACTTCAAAACGAATGAATAAACGTATCACAAACAAATAAGAATGTACGGAAAGCAAGAAATATATCACCTCATCTCTACTACTACAAACATCACGGCTAAAATGACGCGTAAAATACATATAAATACAAAGAAACATTCAGATATACATGATCAAATATTATTAAAAAAAACTATTATACTATTACACAAAAATATTCAAATATTAGAAATTACAGCTATGATAATAGTGCTTCAAAGGTCCATATAGTTTTTTAAATGCGACCCAGTCTTCAAATTTTCTAATAGAAATCATTCCAGTAACTAATGTGGAAAATTTATAACATTAACTGGATTCAAACTTATAAAAAGACCATCAGGTTGCCTAAAGATAATCCTGTATTTTTGGCAGGCCTCACCAACAGGTGGGAGTGCAGACAACTGGGAGCGTCTCCTCAACATTTTGAATGAGAAGCCTGTAGAACAGCCTTTGATT
>CAIGRO010160136.1:0-11599 GCA_903798355.1 Fraxinus baroniana | reverse complement strand
TTGGTGCTATAAATAATGGAAGTATACCATTACTTTAAAGTGCATGGCCGTGTGCAAAAGAATTACAAAGGAGAAATAGGCGGCAGCTTCTGGGAAGGAAACGGCTGCGAGCTTCTGGCTTCAAATACATGCAAGGCAAGAACGTGTGGTGGAGAGAAATTCAAATTTGCTGCTCGAAGTTCTAATTAGAGACAACAATTGGCTGCACATTAATAGAGAATTACAAAAGCGGGGCAGCATACAGAGTCTGTCTACAGCAGAAGCTAGGGTCTATTTTCTTGTGTAATATTTTGGAATTGATTTGGTGAGTGAAAAATTCTATATGAAGGTAACAATCTTTTATACAGTGAAAAGTTTTGACGATCCGTTTAATTTGTGCATTGTATTATTTATTTTTCTTGTTTGCTAATATTCTCCTGAATAACAAAAGATCATGCGGGTAATATTAAAATAAAAGGGAATTAGTGTAAATTTTCCAATACGTACAAGTCTAAAAAGATTGTGCATAATAAATTTCTTTAATGTGCCTATCTTAATAGGTCCAGCGATGGAGTTATTATTTGAGAAAGATGCAATCATTCGATATTTTCTAATGTAGTTTTCCCCCCTCAAATATCCCAAGTTGGAATATCAATTTAAAAAAAAAAAAAAAAGGATCAATCCCAACACTGATTTAGAAAAGTTAAAAGAAATGGAAGCTGAAGGTTGAATCAGAGTTGAACCAAAATGTGGTAAAATTTAAAGAAAAGCTAAGGTAAATCTCTAGCCATTTTCATTTTTTTGATCGATCGAAATAGTATTGGACCACCACAACTAAAACCGCATTTGACAAATCCTTTTGAAATTATAGGTCAGTGGACTCCATCAAATTTGTGAATAAAAATAAATAAAAGTCATAAGTTCAATGAAATGTGAAGTTAAATTTTTCAAAAAAACCACTCAAATTATACCATGGTCACGGAGTGCTCTTTAAACTTGAGGTTGCTTCACAGTACTCACTGAACTTCTTCCTTATGGTACTCCAATATCTGCTAGTCATGTCAGCGTATAAGGTAATGATTTTTAGGATGATGAATGGATTTCTAACAGAAAAAACTCGATGAACACTATGAAGCGATTTAAAGCTTAGTAAGCATGTTGTGATCATGATATAAGTGAGTGATTTTTGAAATATTTAGAGTGCATTTGATTGTCAATATTTTCCACTTAATTTTTTACTTTTGTGCTGTTTGATTGACAATTTTTTCTACGGAAAATATTTTCCCACTTTTGGTTGCGTTTCCTTGAAACCAAGGAAAATATATTCTTTATTCACTCCCTCTATCTCTCTCTTATTTATCAACTCTCTCATATATCCACCAATTATAAATAAATAAGTATAATATTACTGAATAACTTGCGTGTAGTGCTTGTTTGGTGTCGATAGTATGAAAGAAGAAAAAGAATTTAATATTCGTTAATTGTATCGTGTGCCGAACACGCACATAGTGGTGTGTGTCTAAATATGTACGACTATTGCCCAAGTTGGTTTAATGTAAATTTAATTTTATCATTTGTTTTTAGCAATTATGTTACTGTCAAAAGTAATTTTCTAGTATCTAAGTTTTATCGTTAAAAACAATTATTTATTTTAAAACTTGCTTATTTACTTATAAGTAATTTATTTAAGCTTAGCCCAACATATTTGAGAAACTCTTAAATTTAAAAATATATATTTTGATAGTAAATTTTGTTTTTATTCTTGTATCTCACCAACAAGAAAATACTTTTATTCAATCAAATGGGATTTAAATAAGGCAATTTCCATATAAAAATCCACACCAGTGACAAACATATTTGGAGAGATTAAATAAATATTCTAGAAAAACTAACACCCCTAACTTATTGTTCAATTCGCAAATTAGTACATAAACTCTGAAAAGGAACAAGTTGATCCTCCAACATTGCATGCAATCAACCCACTATCACCAAAATGGACCAAATCTTTATTTAACCGTCACATGATTCTCACAAAAATATAAATCACTTAAAAAAAATTTAGATACCAACCAAATACCAGAAACAAAACCTAAATTTATAAAATTGAATGCGAAAAAATTGTGCAATTGTAATAATAGATAAGATTGGAACTTCTCGAACACAAACAAAATAATATGCCTTTTCAAATGTATTTGTTGGGAATTTTGGCTGGACACTCACGTATCAACAAACAATAGGTTGAAAATTTTAAATCAAACTTTGTTGAAATTAAAATTATGAAAATGTTGTGCCCACCAACACCCACCTACCACTAGGCCCTGTTTGCTGTCTGCCAACTTCGCTTTTGCTCAATTCTTTCCTTCAAAGCTATCATTTTGTCTATATATATACACACACAGAGAGATATAAATGCACCATCTCTCTAATTCTCAAGATTCATTCTTTTTTGTAACTCTGCAACACATACAGAAATTTGAAGATATGGGCAGTGTAGATGTGGAGAGAACAACAACAGGGTGGGCTGCAAAAGACTCTTCTGGGATTCTCTCACCCTATACTTACACTCTCAGGTAATTCGATTCAAACCCTTATGCCACGTTCAGTATGAAGGATTGGACAATATTATGTCTTTTTTGGTAAGCTGACAATACAATAATCAGCGAATTTAAGGTAGAAAAAGAAGTTAAAATCTTGTTCCATATCATGTCGAGTCATGTGCAGTGGTACGTACCAAGCATATTCTTGGTCATTTTTTGAGTTCACAATGGATTGTAATTAATTTTCGCTTTTTTTGTTTGGGAAATGTATAAGCAGAAACACTGGCCCTGAAGATGTTTATGTGAAGGTGATAAGCTGTGGGATTTGCCATACTGATATTCATCAAGTCAAGAATGATCTTGGCATGTCCAATTACCCCATGGTTCCTGGGTATTATACTTTATTCTCCCTCTCATAGCATATTATTTTTATTTTTTTTTCAATCATTCGCGGTAAAGGAAGAGGGTGGAGGTAGATTGACTAGCAGCATAAAATTTGTCTTACGACAATTCGTTTGGTGTTCCCTTTTAGCTACTCGATAGGAATCAAATGAATTTGAGAAAAATAATTCATGTAGCCGACTGCTAAAAAAGTCCAACCGATACACCTTTTGACAATATCAAACTTGTTATTTTGGATTTAGTCATATTATTATTGGGACAAATTACTTGATGCATGTATGACTTTAGTGCTCAATAATTCATGGGTCACAATCCTTAAATGGAATTATTAACTTTATGACTATTATTATTCATAAATCTCATATTTATGAACAGGCATTCATGGTAGATATGATAATGACAAGACAACTACATATTCCTACCTTAATTTTTGATGTATAGAGAGGATTGAAGAATCTTGTTAGTTAATTTCCAGTACTGAATACCAAACACGCACTTAGAGCCTCTTTGGTACGGCTTAAAATCCAATTAAAATTGAAAATATGACCGTTACTGGGTCCCACCCGTCTAATAAAAGTCAAACATAACGACTAGTTTTTCAATTTTAATCCGATTTTAATCTCTACCAAACACCCTCTCTTAATGTTTTGTGCTGAATTCTTGCCCCTATAGGCATGAAGTAGTAGGTGAGGTAATGGAGGTAGGATCAGATGTAACCAAGTTCAGATCCGGGGAGGTCGTTGGAGTCGGTTGTCTGGTAGGATGCTGCGGGAACTGCCACCCCTGCAAATCGGAAATCGAGCAGTACTGCAACAAGAAGATTTGGTCGTACAATGATGTCTACACGGATGGCAATCCCACACAAGGAGGATTTGCCGGCGCCATGGTCGTTAATCAAAAGTAAGCATCAACACGACCTATTCATACTTCTTGGATCTTAACTAACCAATACTCGAATAGGATTTTTTGGGCTCAAGTTAGTTTGATATGACGAGAACTCGGGTTTCTTTTTAAATATTATTCCCTCATGTCGTATTATCCAGTACGCATATCATAAATCGAAGAATTTTTTTGAACTTTCTTGAATTGATATAGTTTGTATTACTTTTTCAGGTTTGTCGTGAAGATTCCTGATGGCTTGGCACCAGAACAGGTAGCGCCTCTACTCTGTGCCGGGGTGACAGTGTACAGCCCCCTGCACCATTTCGGCCTCAAACAGAGTGGCCTGAGAGGTGGGATTTTGGGGCTCGGAGGGGTCGGTCACATGGGAGTGAAGATAGCAAAAGCCATGGGACATCATGTCACCGTGATCAGTTCTTCGGACAAGAAGAAAGTGGAAGCATTGGAAGATCTTGGTGCAGATGAATACATCGTTAGTTCCGATTCCAGTCGAATGCAAAAGGTCGTCGACTCGTTAGATTACATCATCGACACGATTCCAGTCTTTCATCCTCTCGAGCCTTACCTTTCTTTGTTGAAAGTCGATGGAAAGTTAATCTTAATGGGCGTTATTAATACTCCATTGCAGTTCATCACCCCCATGGTTATGCTTGGTGAGTTTCGAATTTTTCATCTATTGTTTCTCCATTAGAACAGCTCCATTTCTCCTCTGCTTACGAGTATCCAAAATGTTTGATTATGTTAACGAACGCAGGGAGGAAGACGATCACTGGAAGCTTTATCGGAAGCATCAAGGAGACGGAGGAAATGCTAGAATTCTGCAAGGAGAAGGGCGTTACTTCAACTATTGAAGTGGTTAAATTAGACTACATAAACACTGCGTTCGAGAGGTTGGAAAAGAACGACGTTAGGTACAGATTCGTCGTCGATGTTGCTGACAGCAAACTTGATCAATGAAAACACAGAATGAAACGGAAAGAGACTTAAAATTTCCTGGAAAAAGCCGAGCAACGTATTCAAGCTCTATTTTTCTTATGACTTCCGTGTACACCAAGCGAACTGAGAGTGGCGTGTTCTGTTCTCTCTTCCTAGATGATGAAATCTAGCTTTTGTTTACTTTCTTGGATAATGTAATCAATACTTTGAAGTTGTTGACTTGTTCTCTTTTGATTAAATCTAGCAGTGAATGTCCGAATTTCTACATATTAAAAAAATCAAAATTTCTACAGTTCTTTTCAGAAAAAATAAAATGTTGCGGGCCGACCTCCACCCCCGGCCTCCTGTGACTGCCACTGGTGGGACATGGTTAAGAGTTGTTACATGTCACTGATAGCTTTCAAAATGTTTTAGGGACAAATCTCAAATCGAATAAAGATAAAAAATGTAAATCAACATATAATAATTTATGTTACTCCTTTTAAAAATGTTGACAGTGTAAAATGGAATCGTAAGTCTTAACATGATATCAAAGCTCATTAAGCTCAAGCGAACAATTCGATCTTATTAAGACTCAAAAATAAGCATGCAAATTCCAAGATTGGTCTGCTCAAACAAACTAACATTTTGTAGGGACATGTTAAAGGACATTCCACATCGAATAAAGACGAAAATATAGACCAACGCATAAAGACTTGAGTTGCTACTCTTAAAAAGGTTGATTTTTAAGATGAAATTCCAAGTCTTAACACAAAACAATGTTCACGGTGATCCAAATTTTCAATTGAGTGATTTCACAAGGCTAGTCTTCTAAGTCTGGATTTTTTGAATGTGAGCCAGATAGAAGCGAAGAGAGGAAAATCTGCAAGGGTTTCATACAATCAAAATAAGCAAAATTATGTAGAAGTACGCAGGAGGTTTGAATAGTCTGATAAGTAAAATGACTAAATTATCCTAACCAAACAAGTATAACTATGATTCTACCCTTTTAGTAATATAAAATAATATAAATACAAATAATATATTTAAGCTACCACTACGTGGCCTCATTGGCAGCTAGACTTTTTTTCTTAAAGAGCGTGCGCTATATATAAATTGATGGGGTTTGATAACGAAAGATACCAAACATGAACTGATGCAAGTCTTAATCTTTGACTCAGATCAGTTTTATGGTAGGTGTGATTTGGAAATTTTCTCTAATCTCAAGAAAAATGGTAGCACACGGTTGTTAATCTGCATGCATTTCATATTCGACTCAACAAATTTTAAGATGTCGGCAACTATACATCGCTATCATTTCAATAGCAGCAGCATTTCACTAATATTCATCTCAAGCAGATGACAGAAATAAGAAGCAAAATCAATATGTAACAATTTCACTAATCTAATTTCTCAATAGGCAAGACTAACTCAATGTCAGACAGCGAAAGGCCTTACAGACAGACTGAATCTCGCCTGGCTCACTCTGGTCTTCTTCCTTGTACAACAGAAGCCTGCTAGCTGCATCTATAGCAATTGACTAAAGTACATGTTCATAAAGTATCTTGATGGGTTGAAGCCGCTCAAAATCACTGCAAGAAAGAAATAAGATGTATCTACATGGCAATGATAGACATTGTATAACAAACAAGTATGGTGAAATTGAAATACTTACAGATAGGAGAGAGAACAATGGCAACACCAATTGGATACAGAAAAAAAGTGGTTCTCTCCAAAAATGGCAATACTGCATGACAGACGAGATTATCAGTAAATTTTGATAATAAAAGTTTTCTTCTGAACACAAGCCCCTTTCTCGCATGCATCTCAATTTTCTGTGTATTATATTATTGAATATAGGTCTTTAGAATATCATTGAATAAAAAAAATTTCCAGTAAAACTCATCTTACCATCATAGCCAAGAAAATTGAGGTAATGATAGTAGGAAATGGCAGCCATGAAAAGCAGATTCGATAGCAAAACAGGAACAAAACCATGAGCTACCAGAAGAGGGGACAGAAAATAATGTACAACTGTTTCAAAGAAAAACACGTGAATGGAAGTTTAGTGTACGTTTAAATAAAAAAATAAAATAAAAACTATAAAATAAGGACTGCATTTTAACGATGTACTTACCATAAAGAAGCGCAAACATGGGGAAGAAAGAATTGCAGTGTACATCAAAAGCATACAACCTTCACAGAGTTAGGGATGAAAAATGAGTTAGCAAAGAAACCCCAGTTCTGTAAGGCAACTAATACCTATTTAGATAAGCAGTTGCATCATCCATCTTACCATTCTACTCGTTGCTCCACCACGTGACTGTCTGGGACTTCTTCTCGTAAATAATTGTTAGTAACAAACCTGCATGAAATTCACCAAATAAATTTTCCATTATGCAACCTTATCCTCCATAAAATTGCTAAAAATATTTCTCAAGTCATCGAGTGATGCTCAACTTAATCCCATATAAATACAAAAATATTATTTTTAAATCCTCGTGATCGGTGAGATGGTCGTCTCTTATTTCAATAAGATAAACATCTAAAATGGACTCTAATACCGCATTAACAAATTTAGAACACTGGCCTAAAGAAGAATACTGGCATGTAGGCCAGATTGAATAAGTCCTAAAACTTTTGAATGTTAAGACTTGGTCATCATAAGGTAAAGATCCTTACCAACAAAATGCTGCCACAAGTGCCCCTGCTATGAAGAAGTGGAAAAGCAATACTGAAATAACCACGAAAGCAGCATGTCCAGCACTGTGATCATAGCTGAAACAAAGGCAGATAGCAAAATACAGAAGGGATAGGTATTAGCGTACAAGATAACTAATGGGAGACAACGAAAATTTGGATAATTTAGACGTAAAACACCAAAGAAACTTGGCTTCAAACGGAGAAAAGAATTTGCCCATCATGAAAAGCAAATATATCTCTTAATATAAACCATCAAAATCTGCATAAAGAGATTTCCTACAAGTTCTGTCAAATCAAACCACACAAATAAGCAGTAAAATGAATTAAAAGACGCTTACGCGGCACAATAAGCTATTGTAGATATTGTTAAAAGAAGACTGCATACTACAACAAATGCAGGGTCATCACGTGCCCATTGGTTCTTCGTTTCTGCAGTCAAAATGTTATTAAACAGCTAGAACCAAAATGATACTAGTTAAATCTAGAAAATTACATGTTCCGTGTCTTAGATTTAGATTCAGAATCAGAATCAGAGCAAAATAACCATCAAAATATTCTAAAAGAAGTAAAAAAGGAAGGATGAAATTAGCACAAAGAAAACTATGTCAATCATGCACTAACTAGAAAAGCAAATGACAAATATCAATTGACATAACATTGAAATTCTTCATCAGCAGCAAAACCATCAAACAGTGAAGAGGACAGGTTCATCTACGCGCAGAGTCATGCTATACTGCAGTTGTATTGACAAATGGCAAATACACAGACTAGCCTAGCAACTGAAGTCTCGTGAAGTTTGAAAAGGAAACATGAGATGCATTCATCCCTGAGATGAGAGTGCAAGCATAAGTCGGGACTGATAAGCATACTTGGTTAGGTCACAGTGAAAAGAAACTATTGGCTTCGACAGATTTCATATGACCCAGTGTGTATAGATATCTTGAGCAAACAGTATAGAATAAAATTTATTTCACATTCACTTTGTTAACTTTCTAAGTTATATTCTACACAAAAGGTAGACGCATGTAATAATTTAAATAGATTTAAAAGGAGCAAAGGTGCATATTACATTTACACTAAGAAAGCAAAAAACTCTCAACAGCCTCATGGAATAGAACCTGTACCTGAAACAATTAAAGCATTTAATAAAGAGATCTTAAAGAATCAGAATCCTATACCGTAACTGAACTTTCTCCACTTGAAAGAAAGCTCTTGCGTGCATTTGATCAAGGACTGAAGATAAAATTTAAAGGACAGCCACAGGGGCTACATTATCAGCCACCTCTCTTTCAAGAGAGAAGGACCACATTCTATCTAAAGTTATTCTGGATGTCAATGATGCAAAGGCCAAAACTGGAGCATAATTTGATCGAGCAAATTTTCAAATTTAGACAAACTCCATTGTTTGTGGCTGCTCATATATTGCAATTGCAAGATCAAGAACGTCACAACATAGGTCAAATTTACTGAACTATGACATGCTATAGAACAATAATTCTTTAGTCATAAAAAGGTTTTGTATAATTAACATTTATTCATACCATATCAATTTATAGGATTTATTCAGAACATAAATCTCTATTTTATCATATTAGACTTGCAATGATTCTCTAAGACATAAATATTTGAGACAATGAGATAACAAAAATGCATGGTTGGTGAATTTGATCGAGGACAACATAAAATTTTGGCACAAGGGAAGAATCGATCTGAGCAAATAGCTGGAGCAAAAGAGACAAAAGAATGCAGACTTACGCTTGTGGTATTTGGTGTGTTGATATCTGCATCCGTTGTAAATTTTTGCATGCAAAACGGAGAAAAAACATAATCAGAAACTCAATAATACAACCAACTTTTTCCAGAACCACAATTATTCATTCACATCCCAGAATTAGTTCTGTTTCAAGCAACATAACTTTTGTCATCAAACTTTTAGTACATAGTACACCACAACATATCATTACAATAATATAAAAGTAGTTAGAGCCAAGAGGAAATTAATCATGGACCAACTTATTCATTATAATGCATATCAGCTTAAAAAATATAAATATAGCATTAAAAGAGTCTCAATCTTTCTAGAGTGTAGATTATTTAGTCCATAACTTATAACCTGCTCAAATAATGTATGCCAAATACATCAAATAGCCCTTTTCTACATTGTACTGTAACACTACAAGGACAGGAGAAGAAATATTGTTGGTTAAGCGAAAACAATTAGTCAATGAGAGAAGTATGAAATCAATATGAATCTGCTCAGTAAGACTCAATAAATTTTACTAAATGCTCTCTTATTCGAAAAACTTTGTTTCTTAGATGATAACAACACGAAGCAAAACATGCCTCCAAAAAAATGGTAATGCGGGTATAAAATGCCTTTAAAAAGCTTAAAATGATGGCACGGTGTTATAACTATAAATTTTAAATTATCAATAACTTCCTTGTTCTATAACTTTAAATGAGGGGCAAAACATGAGGTGTGCAAGGGAAATAGTTTATTCAATTGCACGTCATCTCTCACTATTGGATATCACTGAACTGCCCCAGTAACGCATGCAGACAATATTGGAAGTACCATGCAAACCATCACACATTTTATAGGTAATACTTGACAATTTTAATTCAAATTTCGGCTCCTTCAAATCCAGTATTCGTTTTACAAATATTTCACAAGCTCCCTCTTCCATGTGTATCCCATAATGTTTTCACAGGATAAAATATTAAACGACTGGCTTCAATTCAAACAATTAGATAGGATCAATGTCATGTAGGAACAAGGTCCATGGGTTCAGAAGTTCCAAATACTACTTCACTAGAATCAAAATATCTCGATCAGACTCAATATATAGCAACCATTATAAGGCTTAAGAAGCTTATCAGAATTAAATTTTAAAAGCTACCACATAGCAGTTGTACTTATTTAGATAACTAAAACTGCCCATAGAGCCTGGACACATACACTATTTTTGGAGATGTGCAAAGGAGAAGCATTTGCCAGAAAGTATATTCGATGTCCATTTGTTGCCACTGCAATGAACCATAAAAAATGGATATCACTCGAGGAAAATTAAGATAATAGAAGGAACTGTATACACACACAACGAAAAACCATTGAACAGCTCATAAAAGCATAAGTAGAAGCTCTTGAACAATCTTCTGCAAGTTCATAATTGACCAACATATAACTAACCAGATTAGCAAAGGTTACAAGTCTACAACAAGTTCAACAGCTCAATTCTCCCCTATGGTACCACATAAAACATTAATGGATACTAGGTTGCAGAAGAGGGTGAACCCACTTTTAGATTAGAGGAATTGAAGTGCATCAAAGTAAGCACTTTGTTCATTGAAATATACAGCTCACCTCTCATTATTCAGCTAAAACGGAAAACAAACAGAATGTAGTTCAATTTAACCATATTTGTCCACCCAAAATATTGCATAGACTCTAGAAAAAAAATTCACACTTCACACTTGTAATAGTAATTTTTTTGGAGGATGTGTGGTTAGAAGTAGGGAAAAAGGTTTGGATTTAAGTGCAAAATTATTTTATTGAGAGAATGTGGGGATGAAAACGAATTTGAAGAAAAATGATTTTCAACATTCCCAGTATTTAACATTTCCCCTGAGATTAAAAAACAAAAATTGACATAATAAAATAAGCTTTCTTCATTTATGATTTATCCCCCTTCCTACCGAACCAATCCCCCATCCTTCACCCATAAACAAACCCAATAACCACAATTCTTAACCAGGCTATAATTCCTTATTCACCCCAAATGCATGATATGAATCGTACTGTTTTAGTGTAATTAGATTCGAATCCTAACCATTTAGCTAAATAATTTACTTTCAAGATTAAGATCAGATCTATACTCCTCCAGCAAAATTAAAATAAACACGATTAACATCTTTACATTTATAGCGAGAAATCATGTATGCAACAGGTGGACGAAGAGGAACCTTGACTATTTTACGGATATACTGAGGGAGGAAAGTGTTGGGTCGGGCCGCATGAGAACCCGATCGGGCTTTTGTTGATGATGAAGTTGGCAGCATCTGTAATTCTTCTTTCTTCTTCTTCTTCTTCTTCTTTGATTAATTAATACTTTTCTTCGGAATTATTTGAAGGTCTCAATTTCACAATTTCAGGCTTCCCTTTT
>CAIGRO010160117.1:0-22302 GCA_903798355.1 Fraxinus baroniana | reverse complement strand
GACTTATCATCATTGCCATCTTCTTCATCTCCAGAGATTTCCCAGTACGAGAAAAATACAACCAATTTAATCTCAATTTTCAAATATCATAACAAATAAGAAAGCAAGAATCTTATAGCTTCACAAACCTTCTTTTGGCAGCAGGTGTATCCTCAGCAGAAGCATATGAACCAAACAATTTGAAAATAGAAACACCAAACATATATCTAATTCTAAATAGCCTTGATTTCCTAGGGCATCAGATTAGATCAATCTAGAAATTCGACGCAGGAAACCCATTTCAAATTGAAATTAGAAATCTTCGAGGATTGAAGAAAATAATGTTAATTGATAACACAATAAATTATCTAACCTGTCGGCATGATTAATTTATGTTTCGACGAAGGCAGGATCAGGAGAGGGGGCGAAGGGAGAAAATGTAAATGGGAAAGTGTGAGAGAGAGAGAAATGAGATGGGTGAAGAATGGAAGAGTGGGAGTTTGCATGTGCGTGTAAAATTGGAGAGAGGAGTACTGAAAGTCTAGAGAAAAAGAGGGTAGAGAAGCGTACGATGGGTGCGTGAGAAAAAGGGAATTGTACCGTTCATATGAACAGTGAAACCCATCCCACACGGCTAGACTAAAACGGCTCAAATAACTCGAAAATGGCTGCTTGCTTGGCCATTCGGCTTAGCTACAGTACATGGCAAACTACCTCTTTTATTTAAGTAGGATAAATTTAATGGAGCAAATAATCACTAACTAAAACTCCATTGATAGCGACGTATGGTACTATCATAGGAGATTTAGATGGAATTACGGAGGGTCATACGTTCAATGATCATCTATGTTCTTCCTTTAGATATTATTAAAAACTTTGCTGATGATGTCACCAACCAACGACGATGACAAGATTACTAGCAAAAATTGTCGGTGGCACTCACAAAAAAATTTATTCTATAACTTCTAGTTAAACCCCATTTTGGACTCTATTTTTTTAAAAATACATTTTTTAAAATTCATTTTCAACTATATATTATCCTATAAAATAATATTACACGTAAAGTTTTTTTTTGTTTTGTTTTTCAACCACATTCTCTCAAAAAAATAATATCATAAAGCTCGTTTTCTTCAAAAACCTTTTTTTTTTTAATTCAATTATTGTTACGGGAGCTAAGTATTCTCTCTCCATTCTTTAGATCATGTCATGTGTCCCTCTCCTAAATATGCATTTTATTGTTGCTTTCTTTATTAAAACTAGTGAAGAAAACGTGCGTTGCACGTTAGTTATTTATTGTCGACAAGATGAAGTGATTTTATTTCGGAATTGATATATATATATATATGCCCATGTTTGGCATCCATTCTCTATCTCATTCTCATTCTCATTTTTTTCTCCTACTTCATTTTAACTACACATTCTTTCAATAAAATAATATTACACACAAATCTAAAACTTTTCATAACTTTTCCACTACACATTCTTTCATCAATCACTATTCTAAAAATTTTTATCTTCAAAAAATGAGTTTCAAACACACCCTTATTTTTCTTCACCCCTAAATTGCCATTTCCACCAATGCCTTTAAAGTTTCAACAAACTCAAACACGACCTAAGTTTCACATTTATTCGGACATGATTTTGAACAATCAAATTTATCAGTAACATCTCGTCGCACATAATAGTTGGGGAGGGGTAGGTAAGGATAGAGTAGGGTAAGAGGTTGGGAACACAGAGCATTTTCTTTTTATCTTTCTAGTATTTTGCGAGAATTTATGCTTACCAACTCTATTTCTCATGGAATGTAAAGATTTGAATTGCTACGTATGTAAAAGGTCGAGGATAACAATGTCAAAATTTAAAGGTTAATAACTTATTTACACATTTCACAAAGGAAAGAGACCTCCACTGTAATTTTCCCTTCTCCATACGACGTCACCGACGAACAAAAAGCTTACCGTACACCTTCATGCACAGAATAATACGCTAAACATTTTTTATTATTTTTTGCAGTAATTTCGATTTACAATCCACTGCTTCGCACTCTTTCCCTTAAGATCCACCCTCGCGGTCTCTCTCTCTAGCTCTGTAATTATATACTGTTCAATTGTATTACGGGAATCCCTCGAAGGGATTTGATCGGGCCCGGCCTGGAAAGATGCTGAAATTCCTGAAAGGTGTAGTGGGCGGATCGGGAGCGGGCCTCAAAGATCTGCCGTATAATATCGGCGAGCCTTACTCCTCTGCTTGGGGCTCCTGGGTTCACTGCCGTGGCACCTCCAAGGTTCTTTATTTTTCCATTCTTTCATCTCCCTATATATATGCCTGTAGTATATGCGTACACGTGTGTCTATATTTTTCTGGGTTTTGATTGAATGGGTTGATTTCATTTCGTAATTCTCTCGAATTTCGCTTTGTTAAATTCCAATTTTCTGGGATCAATGCTGTGCATTGATGATGCTGTTATCCACTTTACTTTTGTTGCGAACAGAATTTGATTTTATGGAATAATGCAGTTGGAAGTGATGAAATGACAGGAGTTGTGTTGTCTATGCTTTTACTGGGACTAGCCATAACTGGAGGTTATTTGTGTATATAGGAAACATAGTAGTATTCTGATGTTCGGGAAAAAGTGAAAAAATTCCTTATCCCAATTATCTGAAGAAAAGTAGAACAAGATTAGGGTGAGGTTTGGATAGTGAGTAGTTTTATTAGTATATAAGTCAACTCAAGAATAATAGAAGATGAAGAGATTTATCTGGTGTTGCTCTGACCGCTTGAACTACCATTCTACGAAATCTTACAACCTAAATTTATTTTTCTCCCTATAAAACATTTTTAAGTGTGGTTAAATTTCATCATGTTAATGGTTAAGCGTGAAGGGGGTCAAATACACTTTTGGGTCGCTGGCAGTTGAGTTTAGTTTTACTGATGTCATGTTAGAGACATATCTTGGAATTAATAACTATTTCAATGGGAGTACAAATGACTTGCTGCATGCACACAAATTCTGGTGATAGTGACGTTTTTAGCTCTTGAGACTTTGTTTGGAGAATGGATGAAAATTTCCTGCATTGGAAAGTACTCTCGGACTCGAAATATCTCAAAAAACTTGGTAACAACACTTCTTAGTTATTTTCTCTTTTTATAGTTATTTTTATTGAATGAACATAGTGAAATAAGGATGTTAAGATAGATGCATCGTGTGCCCATACTAGAGTTGATAAGATAATAAATGAGAATATATGCCGAAAGTAGTGATGGAGATGACAATGTTTAAAATGTTCAATCAGGTACCGAGGCATTTTCCGTCTATGAGTGAGGCATAAATTTCTAGAAAAACTAATAAAAGAATTCAAAAGAATAGGAAAATAAAAAATGCTCATTAATAAACCATAAATAAATTGACCATCTATGTAAAACAAATTAAGAAATCAACAATCCAACAAACATAGAATAAACTAATAAATAAGTTCTCAAATATATTACTAGATGTTGAATTATCAACATATATGAATTCCATATGGCCCTATCATCCTTCTTCTTATTGTGAATATCTTCTCATTCTTTGTAATCATTCTCTTGCAATGTGACTTCCTTCCCCTTCTGTGTAGTGGTAAAAAATATTTTAAAAAAGGTTTTCGATTATAAAAATTAGTCCATAAAGTTGAGAAATAATAAAAAGCTTGAAAAAGGCAAGACAAACAAGCACGCTCTGTGGCAGCTCTAAAGCTTGGTTTGGATGGAAGCTTCAGTGAATTGAGGCATAAAGTCTTCACCAATAGCACTTAAGGTGTAAGTTGGAGGGCAACCCAAAAATCCTCAATATCTTTGTCGTTCACTACGTTCTTTCCTCTAAAAGTTGTCAGCTTCTAGCAAAAAATGTATCAGAATTGTATCAGAACCGTATTTTGCATCTGCCAAATCTTTATTCAAGAAAAAAACTACCAACGAGTTATATAATTTTTTTCTTAAGTAGTGACTTTATAGTTATTTTTTCATTAATTGATAATGGAGTATATTGAATGAAGATTCTCACTCTTATCAATAATTCTTTCCAAAGTTAATTTCTGTGTTTGGTAGATGTACAAGTGTGCATACACACAGCCCCGTAGTAACAGGAATTTCTATTTTTTAATCCTTCCATGTCATTGCAAATTCTCAATGTCAAGTTTTTCAAAGTTCTCTTTGGTATGGATTGCTTTAATTGATTTATTCTCTTCTAAAGATAGCTTATGTGTTATTACTAATTCATTAAGAACTGATTTGCCACTTGCAAAATTCA
Organism: Fraxinus baroniana; assembly: GCA_903798355.1. NCBI lineage: Eukaryota > Viridiplantae > Streptophyta > Magnoliopsida > Lamiales > Oleaceae > Fraxinus > Fraxinus baroniana. The sequence goes on along the minus strand of CAIGRO010160117.1, from coordinate 18,038 downwards.
AGTATACTAGGTTATGTTATAACCACCTTTCATAATCACGAAGCATATATCCTTTATGCTTCTAAATTGAGTTAGCCATACCTTTGCATCTCTATGTAGCGGGAGTAGATAATATGAGCTGTTCATATGGGTTGTGCAAGACTATATAGCCACATTCTGACATTAGTTTGAAATTCCAGGCATTGTTTTCTTTTTGTATAATTGTAGTGACCGTGGCGAAATATAAGGCCTCTAATCATTATTTTCTCTCGTTTCCCTTTTATTTAACAGGACGATGGGACTCCTGTATCAATATTTTCTCTTTCGGGAAGCAATGCAAATGATGGTCATTTAGCTGCCGGTCGCAATGGTGTCAAGCGCCTTCGAACAGTAAGCTTCTGATTGGTGCATTTTAATATATGGGAAGCATACTCTAGAAATTCTTTGCCATTTTCTGTAACTTCTTTTATTTGGGGCACATTAGTTCTGGTGCGGAAGTGTGATTGAAATTCTTGAAACAAGAAAAAAGTAAAAGCTAGAAACTATGTAGGAAATAATATTATTGTATTGTATTGTATTGAATTGAATTATTTATTGAAAAAATGTACAAAGCCTTTATTTATATAGGTAAAATTATTCTCTAATCTTACTAATATAAGGAAACTAAAATAAAATTCTAATTTAAAAGAAATTAGAAATCAAATACTAATCAAGAAAGAAGAAGATAAAATCTATTAAAACTAGAAATCTTATTATGAAGATCCTATTATAAATAACTTTTATCCTATTTATAGTAGGATCGTCTTACATTACTCTCCCATTTGAAAAATAACTCGTCGTCGCATTTGGTTGCAAAAAGAAACTCAATCAATCTAGAAGAAAATACTCAAAAATTTTCTGTCGATATTGATATGCAAGAGATGTCAATTTCTTGATGGGCTCGATAAACTTATATTCTTGAGTTGCATTGTTTGAAGTCATCTTTATTTTTATCATGTTCATTCTATTTTCTTCATGAATATTTCCTGCATGACATTCCTTCATAAACACAGCACGAGAAAATTTATCATCCTTGAGTTCGCTCTTGGTAGAGGCCACTGATGCTATTTTTAATTTTCCACGCTTCTCATTTTCCGCTATAATGTCTAGTGATGATTTTTTCAATACAAAAGAACTTGTACGAAGACTCAAATCTTCATTGTCCATTATTTCCTTATTCTTAAGCAATTCATTAGCACCGATGCTAAAAAATGTCAACAAATTTTTTATTCTCAATTTGAAAAGCCTTGCCCTTGATTCCTTATGATTGAAAAATTTAATCCTCCCTCTTCTGTTGGACACTTTTGAACTTCAACTTGTTCATCACTAGAGTGCGGCTCGAATTTAGGGCTTTCAATTGCAATTTCCATATATACGAGACGAGCAGGTCTCGGATTTTCAACTTGCACATGCTTTTCTACCTCTATTGTAATATCATGGCTCGTAACATTCTCATCATTTTTAATGACAACTTTTTTAACTTTATTATCTATCTTATAAATCTTTTGCTCATTATTTACACTGGTATTCACAAATTGCTTATCACATGACACCAAAACAATATTCTTATCGTACCACCAAAACACATACATGTTATCTCGACCTATTTAAGTAGCATGTACATTATAGTATCATGGTTTTCCCCAAAGTACATGACGATCATTCATCTCTATCACATTACATATAATCTCATATTTGTAGTACTTTCCAATTGTAACGCCTCGAGCTCTAGGGCTCGTGACATTACTAAGATTTTAAATTTGTAAAATTGTACCTAGATTGTTCAAAAAAAAATGCGGAAATTAACTTGGACTAGAAGCATTAAGGCTTTAGAGAATCTGTTGCAAAACTAAAGAAATTTTCTTTCGGGAAGTTTGAATTTTCAACTTGTTCAGCAAACAAATGAAATCCAAAATTTATAAAATTTAAATTGTAGACATCTTACACAGGAGAATTACTGGTTAAAATGTCGTTTGCAAATTCAATCAATAGATAGGTCAAAATTGTTTTCAAAACCGGATCTATTTGTTCATGGACAGACTCATTAAGAGAAGTGCGACNATTTTCAACTTGTTCAGCAAACAAATGAAATCCAAAATTTATAAAATTTAAATTGTAGACATCTTACACAGGAGAATTACTGGTTAAAATGTCGTTTGCAAATTCAATCAATAGATAGGTCAAAATTGTTTTCAAAACCGGATCTATTTGTTCATGGACAGACTCATTAAGAGAAGTGCGACCTCAGTACTGCATCTATCGACCGGGCTAACTGCCCCCCGTTTCCCGAAATACTTATTTTGCATGGGCCTATTCCTATCTATAAGGAATTCCCTTTCTAGGCCTAAAAGAAGGTCTTCTATGGGGGTTCATGTCCCTATAGTGACTTATTACCCTTTTTCTTGGGTTTCACACTAAGACTAATGAGCTCTAAAATGAGACTTGGGGGTACATTCTGGCAACCCTTGGGAAAATGTCCATAACTGAGTTTTATACGATCAAAATTCATGATTCCAAGTCTGAGAGAGATAATCCATATGGATACCTTTTTCAATTGGAATCACGTCAAAATTCCAAGTATTTTAGTCGGGGTGAATTTTTAAACTTAGGGCTGGAAACTGAAATTATTTAAACACTAGTGTTACGACTCAAATGAACTAAATAAACCACAATAAAATATCATATCCATCTTGAAATAATTTCTATAAAAAAATTCAGTTTTTAAACTTTCAAGAAATACTAACTTAAACTATTCCAGAATTTAAATAATTATTCGAACAAAACATGACTTAAATGATGACTTTTGGAGTTCACATCAAAGCATCACCACTCCCCTCCACACCGGCATCGATCGCTTTAATCTAAAATTGTTGGGGGGGGGTTGAGAGTTTCATAGAAACACTCAATAGACTCGTACACACGTTAAATTCAAACATATCATACGTTAAGCATATATTCATATCATTTTGAACTTTTAAAGAGTAAGCATATTGATGATCAGGCGACGTGCCAACATTTGGAGCACTGCTACGCCACCAAATTAACATTTCTGGTGCACTACTACGCCACTGGCTCATATTTAAACCCCATAAGGAGTCACATATAATATATAATCACATTTATACATGCTGAAATATAACATGAATTGAAATAAAATGGGGTTTGAGTCTACCTCTTTTGAAACAAATGTAAAGGTTTGAGTATTGTGTCCTTTTATTTGAGATTTACTTCCTGACAATATTATCTATATGTATATATATTCTTGTTGCTATGTTATCGAGGAAAAGGAGATGGAATAATTAAAAAAATGCGAAGGTAAAATTAGGCAGATGTGTGGTATGGATGGTAGGAGTGTTTAGCATGCATGCTAATAGCAATGGACTTCTAAGAAAAAAATAGTTTATCCTTGATGATTTTTTTTTATTTTTAAAAATACTAATTGACTAACAAATTGTTTCAAACTCTCCGGCAACCAATTTGTTAGGATTAGGATAAATGCAACCTAACTCAAGATAATGGATAGCCTCTATATATCACACGCAAATTCCTATTGGCCCAAAATAGAATCAAAAGGAATAAAATTCTTTTAAAAATTCAATAACCATAGTTTTGCTTTTATTTCCTCTAACTTGGTTGTCCTTATCTGAATTGACTTCTTCTTGGGCCTAATAGACATGATTAATTATAAGGCATTTAACGAGCCCAATGTCAATATAGTAATTCTCACAACTACAATAATATAATAATAAATCTTGCGATATTGTGCATTCGATAGAAACTAAAATTTTTAACTAAATCACGACTTATGTAAGTACTAACTCTAATAAGATTAAGTGACAAAACATAACTTAAACTTACTATAATTTGTCATAAAATATTTCAAAGGCAAACACGTAATGAACATAGATTAGACTTAGCGTTCTTAATTACACGACCACTTAAAGCACATAAGAGAGTGTTTGGTACACATTAAAATGAAAGAATGCATTTTTTTTGAAGTGATGTGAAGAGAAATATGTGGTTGAAAAAAAAGGAAAAGTTATTGATGCGATGGAAAATATTATTTTATTGAAAAATGTGTGGTTGAANAAAAGGTAGAAGAATGAGAATGATATTGTTGATACTTGATAAGAGAGTGTTTGGTACACATTAAAATGAAAGAATGCATTTTTTTTGAAGTGATGTGAAGAGAAATATGTGGTTGAAAAAAAAGGAAAAGTTATTGATGCGATGGAAAATATTATTTTATTGAAAAATGTGTGGTTGAAAATGAGTAGAAGAATGAGAATAAAAAAAATAGTGTGGGACACACAGGGGCTAAATTTGGGAAAAATTTACAGCTTTGCGAATGTATTTCTTATAAAATTTGGGGAAAAACTATCGTTTTTTAAATATGAAAATTTTCGGTCATTACACCAATAGAAAGGGAAATTTTACACGCCTCTATATTTTTAATTTCTTGCCTCCTTTTAACTTGTGAAGTTCGATAGTAAGATGAGTATTTTCTGGTCTTCAAATTTAAAGCTTTAACCAATGCTTTGGGTAACAAGCTTTCACTACTCACATGATTTATTATTACTTTGCATACTTTGTTGTTGATGGTGCATTGTGTTCTAAAAATCTTCTTGTGCTTCAAATTGGACTCTTTTAAATCTTGTTGATATAACTTCGCGGAATTCTTGATAACTTGTGTGTATTAAAACTTAGATTAAGGTTTTCACTCGCTTTTATCCTATTTATAATATGATTGTCCTACATCAAATTCCCTCTTAGATTAAAGCTTTCACTTGCTCTGTGGTGCAGAATAGGTTGAATACTAATGACTTCTTGTGGGAAAGGAAACCTATCACTTGATTTTTTGTTTCGGCACAACAGTTCAATTTTTTAGAAGTGTAGTCCTTGTCAATTTCTGAATGTAATACAAATATGCAATTTAACGTGGTTCCTCTACTCCCCATTTCTTGTGGTTGTGACTATTGGGTATGTGAGTCCCGGTAGGGTTATGTTATCGGATGAACTTAAAACCTTTGATGTTCGGAATCTTCGAAATAGTTGTAGTACCTTTGTCGGACATGACACGATATGGGTATGGATATGGGATATGTGTCGAATCCTTCAAATTTCGACCGGATACTTCGTCGTTTTTGCTTCTTTTTCTTTTTTCTTCTTTTTTTTTTCTTTTCCTTTTTTTCTTTCCCACTTTTGTTCTCTATAAACCTAGCGTCGTCGCTAAGAGAGTGGAGAAAGGTAGCGGATTTACATTCTTTTTCTTCTTTCTTTTTTCTTTTCATTTTTTTTTTCTTTTCCTTATTTATCTCTCCGTATCGGTGGTTTAGGGTTTTGTTTGTATAAAATGAAAATGGGTTCAATATAGTGCTGCATAGGCTCCACTAAGTCCAAATTACAATCAAGTTCCTCATTTTCCATTTTATATAACATTTAATAATTTTTAAATTGAAAACTAAACCTCAAAATTATATTTTATTCGTCTTAACCTCTTATTAAATACATATTTTCTTTATTGTGAATAATTAATTTTGGTCTATTCAAAATGACATCCTGGATTAGTAAAAAAAATTAAAGTTTGAAAAACATACCCACGTACTCGTATTTGAAATTTGGACTCTTTTTAGCCATGTCTCCGTATCCTACATTTTAGAAAATAAAATATCTGACACTTAGATACGTGTTTGTACCCGATACCCGTACCCGAGCATCATAGCTTAAAACCATGCAAAACGCTTCCCCTTCCTATGTAGTGCCATTGTCTAACATTGAGGACTGCCAAGAAAAATATATGACATTTGCTTAGTTCCTGTTAATATATCTCTGTTGCTCTTCTCATTACATTATAATGATACATCTTTATCTAATAATCAGAATCTCTACAAGATTGGTGGAGATAATATTGTCTGGCATCATTGTCGCGTGGGCCCGTTGTGCTAATAATAATACTTTGTACAAATGTTCATCCTTAGTGTCCCTACCCTTCTGTGTCCTTGAGAGCTTTTTGTCAACTGCATAATTATACTTTCATCACTTCAATTTGAAAAACTACTTATTTTTTTAGCTAGTTTGTTTTAGAAACTATCATTTGCACGATTTTTTTTTTTTTTCTTCGTGGGAATAAAAATTACTACCTCAAAAGTATTCCTTCCTGACTATGTTACTGATCTTTTTAGTTTTTCTAGCTATAATGATGATGCTTCTGAACTTGCTCGTGCTTCAATATCAATTTTATGGCCTCAGCATCAAATATAGAAACAAAGTAGTTAATAGCCTTGGACATGAAATGCAAGTTGATATCACAAGGGATAATTGATTGGATGTAGCTTAGAGCCTATGTGGAGACAAAAAATAGTTCCGTTTGATGTTAACAAGCTGCTTAGAGCAAGGAAAATTAAATAATGCTTCCTTGGTCAGCAGTTGATTTGAGATATCCACTTGGGTGAAAAGTTATGATTACAAGGAGATGTTGGATGAAGCCAAAATTGTGAATTACCTTACCAAAAGGAAAGACAAAGCTAATGCACCCAGTCATTTACAATCTGTACTACACACGAATTTATATAAAAATAAGGCTTGAAGGAGTACTTCGTGTGTCAGTGAGCTTGTTAGTCTATGAAGCATCTATGCAATGCAATGCAATGTGAAGAAATCTATCCCCATTATGGGTCCTTGATTTGTGATATATCAAAAGTGTAATATCTTATTATTTTGTGCACTTCGCGATGCATGGTGAACGGATGTATAGTCTTACACATTATTCTTTGTTGTCCTAGTTCTGAATGACTTATCCTCTTTCAGGTTAGGCATCCAAATATCTTGTCGTTTCTTTACAGTACTGAGGCAGAAATTTTAGATGGTTCGAATACAAAGGTTACAATCTACATTGTTACAGAGCCTGTTATGCCCCTGTCTGAAAAGATCAAGGAATTGGGATTAGAAGGCAGCCAAAGGTGTAAATATTGTCTTTTTATTTTAACATTTAATGACCCTGATGAAAACAAGTAAAATTGTTTATATGAAATTACACTTACAAGTCGCACTTGACAGGTAGTAATATTATTCTTTTTGTTATGCTATGGAGGACATCTTGTTCTCTACTTTTATACTCTCAATCTCATAGCTTAATATGACTTCTTTTTATCCTTTTTAATGAAACTTTGGAATCTGTATTCCTTAGATATTTATTTGTTACAGTTTTATCTGCAAAATTGAGTGGGTAGTTTGCTTTTGTATATTGGAGTTACAATATGTATACTTAATTACATTATTTTTTTAAGCATTTATAACATTTTGCCAAACTCTGAGATATTTTTGTAGTTTCCTTGGGTCTGCTCCTCTTGTATACTACGCTATAAAATCAACTTCTAGTCTTTTACTTTCCTTTTATGGCAGGGATGAGTTTTATGCATGGGGACTGCATCGGATAGCTAAAGCTGTGAGCTTCCTAAATAATGATTGTAAATTGGTATGTAGTCAAGTCAAGTTTATCTGTTATTCATATATTCTAACAGTTGGAGGCAAGTTGACATTCTATTGTTTCATCTTGAATATTTTTTACGTGCATTATAATCTTTAAACAAGTTCTTACTTTTGTTGGACTGCATGCATTATTTGTCGATTTCTTTGCCTCTGTTAGCTAGATAAATTAAAAGAAGAGGTATTAAATTTAATTACATCTTTTCAAAAAGAGTATATATTAGTTCCTGAGGCATGAATCATGCCTGATAAAGTTTTCTAACAGAGGCATGAAACTCCCTCAAGTGCTATAATGCTTTTCTTACCTGTGACCTAACTATAAACCAGTGAAGATCTCCAAGGAAACAGATATGGTTTTTTGTGTCAGTTCCTAAAATGTTCTAACTTTTTTATCTATTTCTTATGACCATATGAGTGGTTATTTGTGAATTTTTCTGCTGCAATTTCTTTTATTTATCTGATTTCCTGCTTTTAGCAATATACATCTAGAATAATGATTTTCTGCTTTGCTACTGCAGATTCATGGTAATGTTTGTATGGCTAGTGTTGTTGTCACTCAAACTTTGGACTGGAAATTACATGCATTTGATGTTCTGTCCGAGTTTGATGGGAATAGTGAAGCTTCAGCTGGACCAATGCTGGTAAGTAATGAGTTTGGTTTAACTTTTTTCAGTTCTTTTCAGCGTAGTTTGTGATGAACAAACTCAATTTTGGCTAGCCATGCCGAGGGAGGAAAAACTAAAAATGTTGCAGAGTATAATAATCATTATGAATTAAAATCCTCCCCTCTAATGAATATTCTTTCTAGCAAAGATCTTTCCTAATGAAATTGTCCATATACAAAATTTTCTTAACTTAGTGATGTTGAATAAAGCAACATGCAAGACTGCATCATGCATGAAAGCATATTATCTGCTAATGAATGTACATGCAGATGCATATTGCTCTTAGTGAAAGCATTTACCGTTTCCAATAAAAGAATCTTGTATGTATTTAATCCTTGCAAAACATTCATTTTATTTTTTATTTTTTTATTTTTATTTTTATCATAGATGACATTTGTTCCACCAAATATTACTTCTACGATATTTTATAATGTGTTGTAAGAGGCATATTTCTTACTTGTCTGACTTCTATTTTATGGAAAAAGATTGCTGACATATTTGTTGCATCTTGCAGAAAGTTGTATTTTGATGATTTTCATTCTATTAGCCGGTCAGGTTGCTGGTTTGTGATTTATAATTCTTACTTCATTTTTGACACAGCAATATGAATGGCTTATTGGTTCACAATACAAACCAACGGAGTTGTCAAAATCTGACTGGACAGCGATCAGAAAATCTCCACCTTGGGCTATTGATTCTTGGGGTCTGGGTAAGTGTTCATTTGCCCCCTTACTATATGAGTTCTCATGCAAACAATTTTAACAAATATATTTAGAGACTAAATAATTATTTAGTATGCGAGTTCTTTTTTCCAAAGCGAAAAATGTCCACTTATAAGGCATTCTTTGTACATCAAATGTCTAATTTAACTTTTTAAAAATGGTCTTCACCTTCCACTAGTCATTTTCGCAGCTTGGGAGTCTCCCAAACAGCTCCTGAGTAGATGGGGTGACTGGGGAGGATAGTTTAAAACACAACATGGAGGCAATATGGGGGGATGAGGGTAGACGTTGNTTGGTCTTACTCTCATTGGAACTGGTAGGATTGGGATTGTTATCACTTTTATCCTCGCTGATGAAACCTCACAATCATAAATGAAAGACTAAATAATTATTTGGTATGCGAAAGCCAAAGCTATAATTGTTCGATTATAGAGCCTTTGACCGGGAAATGTGTTAGGTACTTTTTTGGAGGAATAGTGATAGAGACCACGAAATATGTGATAACAATTAGTAATAGTTTTGAATGTGTGGTTGAAATTAAATTTAGCGAGTTATGACCACCTACATTTTCCATTTACGAGTTTCCGAATCTAGGAGAGAATTTTGTTTGCAATTCAATGAAAAACAATTGAAGGTTGTGAGGACATTTTTCATATTGACAAAAGGTCACCCTTTTATCATACTTCAGCACTTCTGTCTGTTGGCGTTCTTTAAGTCTTAGTGGACTCGGTTCAAAGAACCTCTCTGACTTAATCGAGCTCTAGAGTTGAAAAATAGATAGAACAAGGTTTTGTTTTTGGTTTATCTTATTTTAGAAGATTGACAGCATTTTTCTTAATAATTACTCTTATTTATTTATCATTATTGCTTTGTAATTGGTAGGCTGTCTTATTTATGAACTCTTCTCTGGTATGAAGTTGAGCAAAACTGAGGAGCTGCGCAACACTACTAGCATTCCAAAGGTGAGCCTGTCTTTGTTTGTTCTTTTTGTTCAGAGGTGTTGTTCCTTATTCCTTTTTTTCTGCTCCTTGAAATTGACTATGATTTAGCGCCTGGATGTCTGAGTATCCAGTATGCATTACACAATAGTGAATCTGTTAATTCATTGGTTGCTTCAACTATCATTTGATGTGATAAATTCATTTTCATCTGGAATTGTTTATTCAGTCTCTACTTCCAGATTATCAGCGTCTCTTGAGTTCTATGCCTTCTCGCAGGTTGAATTCATCAAAGCTTCTGGAAAATAGCGGTGAGTTCTTTTCCTCTAATTTTTCAGTAAAGGAGGGTGAATTTAATTTAATTAATATTTAGTCCTGGACGCCAAATTTTCAGTTTCACTTGTAGTGGTCGTTTCTGATTTTATTCACAACTATTGCTGTTTCTAAATATGTTGGCTTTCTTATCACTGCTTTTAATTTAGAGATGGTGTAAACATTATATTGTTGAAACTTTATAACTTATTTTAATTGTGACCGCTTGAACTCAAATCACTTAATATGTGACAATGTAACTGCCAAATTACTTTTTCCCTTCTGGAAAATTATTGTTTCTTTGTATGGACCTTTACTCCACAATTACGAAATGTGTATATTGCTGTATGCAACTAATTCCTGATGATTTATTATGTAGTTCGTATAAATATTGCATGTTGACATCAATATTGGTTCTTAAAAGTTTGAAGACCAACATGCAACTGCCCGTTCCACCCCTCTTTTGTGTCTCTGTTGTCATGGATTTCTGGGCTTGTCAACAGATAGACATAAAACACAGCATGTGATTCAATAAATGGATAATAATCAATAATAAACATGCTGTCCTACTACATCTTTTAAATTACAACTAATATATGGAAACTAATTGATCTAACATACTGAGTAATTTATTCGACTAGACTTGGTTAGATGCTTAGTCTTGTAGGACTCCCCACCCACCCTTGAATTTCTGAATCCTCCCTCCCTCCCCTCAGAAAAAAGAGGAACTCGCAAAAACATTGGAGTGAAGGTAAAAACTGCCATTGTTACCCATCAATTTTTTTTTTTTTTTTTTTTTGGTTTCAAACGAGTGAAAAAGATCACATTGATTAATTGTTAACATTTTTACTTTTGATGGGTATTTTGGTTTCAAGCATATAAAAAGGGATCACATTAATTAATTAATAGCATTTTTTTTATGGGTTCAGACAAATGAAGGAAATATCGCATTAATTGAACTGGTTTAGTTGAACTCCATGGTCTCTGAACCTTGCTATATCAACTTTTAACCCATCTTTTTCTCATACATAATGCCTCTAAACCTCCATTGACCTGGGAAATTTAATTCAAAGATATACCAAATATTTGTATGCATGTAATTGACATTTAGTTTTTGAATCATTTCTGGTTTTTCACATTTTTTTTTTGTAAGAACACTTGTATATCCTTGTCAACTTGCTTTTGTCCTTTTGGCCATTAGTTTCTTTTATTTCATAATTTCTTCTGTGGTAGATTGAAAAGACCACTGGAATTCTCTTCTCCTTTCTAAGTTCCCCCCCCAGATGATTACTGGTCCATGAATGCATACATTCTTCCTCTTATTAATAAATTTTCCCTTTGAAATATAAATGAATTTAACATAACATTGCTGATTCAATTTCTATCTTCCTGTGAATGTACTGTAGAAAGTATTTTTTCATGTCCTAAAGATGTGAAATGAAATATTTGCAGAATATTTTCAAAATAAGTTGGTGGAGACTATACACTTTATGGAAATTCTTAATTTGAAAGACAGTGTTGAAAAGGATACCTTTTTTCGTAAGCTTCCAAATCTTGCCGAGCAGCTTCCTCGCCAGATAGTGCTGAAAAAGGTAACTTGTGGTATTTTGTGGGAACGTTTTCTTCATTTTAAAGTTCTAAACCATTGCATTTTCGGCTTCTTGCAGTTGCTTCCATTACTAGCATCCGCCTTAGAATTTGGTTCAGCTGCTGCACCTGCTTTGACAGCATTGTTGAAAATGGGTTCTTGGCTTTCAGCCAAAGATTTTAGTCTCAAGGTTCAAATCTTTCATATCTTTTTGCAACCTTGTATTTCTTTCTTTTACATGCCTGACTTTACCGTACCAGCCATTATTTGGCCAAAACAATTTTTTTGAATAGTGATTTTTAAGAGAATGCGTGGTTCAAAAGTAGAGAAAAGTTTTGGATTTACTTGGAGAATATTTTATTGTGTGAATGTGTGGTTGAAACATGAAAGTGAGTACGCAGAAAAAAGAGTTTTCAAAAAATGGTTATCAAACAAGGGCTAAGTGTGCTTATGATTAAACTTGGGTTTTAATTTCTTGAATAACATTCCTAATCTCTGTTTGTAGGTATTACCGACAGTGGTCAAACTTTTTGCATCAAATGATCGTGCTATTCGAGTTGGCCTTCTGCAGCATATTGATCAATTTGGCGAGTCGTTATCCTCACAAGTTGTTGATGAACAAGTATGCAGTCATATAGTGACACAATCTAAATATTCAATCCCCCCTATGATTCGTTCACAATATATTATGTAGGATAATGGGGTGGTAGAAAAGTCTCATGTTTGTTTCTCTAGGTTTACCCTCATGTTGCTACCGGCTTTTCTGATGCATCTGCTTTTCTACGGGAATTGACACTCAAATCCATCCTTGTTCTTGCTCCTAAGGTATGTACCTTGTTTTTCCTGTCGTTTACATTTAGTTTAGAGACTTGTAAGGTATAAGATTCTACAATAGGCTTGGGGAGGTTAGTAATTTTATGAACATGCATTAATTTGGAGAATTTGCATAAGGCCAGAAATTCTCTGTTTGTGCGTATAAGTTGTTATAAAGTTTATTGCTTAAAAGTCTTTCTGTGGAATCTCCGAATCTTCACTCCTCTTTGCCATTGCTACTTCGTCAATAACCATTGGAGTTGTCAAGAAATCTTTTACAAACTTTTGTACAGGCATTTCTCACAGGTGCATGCACTGGTGTTGAAGTCGATATTAGGAGCATTTTTTCTGTTTGGTAGTTGATTATTTTATCGAAATTGGATAATTAGAAACTTGATTAGTGAAATTGCTGGCATGAGATTGTGGGACGAATCCATAGATGCATCGATTGTGACTGATGGTTGAGCTAGCAGCATCATCTGGTTTTGATTCCTGATACCTCTATTTTTTGTTTCTTTTTTCTCTTTACAGCTGTCTCAGCGCACTATATCAGGGTCATTACTGAAATTCCTTTCCAAACTACAGGTATACACAATTATGAGTTAAGCAATCTGAGTGTAAATGAAACTGACATTCCTTTTGCCAACAAAGTTGAATTTTGTTTGTGAATTGTGTACATTGATACACATGATTTGTTTTTGACTTTTCTATGTATTTAGGTTGATGAAGAACCGGCAATTAGAACAAATACTACTATATTGCTCGGAAATATTGCAAGCTACCTTAATGACGGGGTCAGTGCCATGATCCTCCAATTTTTCCTTTTCTATAACGATTACATAACCTTGAAGAAGTTGATTGTTGAGTGAGTCAATGGTCAAAATTGTAATATATTTCTGGAATAAATCTATCTGTGAGAAAAATTGCTAATTAAGAATTCACTACAATGCAGATGAGGAAAAGAGTTCTGATAAATGCATTTACAGTTCGAGCTTTGCGTGATACATTCTCTCCTGCCCGAGGAGCAGGTAAGCCTGCTGTTTTCTTTACCTCATTTAGGAAAAGTTACGTGTAATTCAGTTGATTTCGCCCTGCTGAGATGACTTTAGGTTAAGACAACAGTCTTTCTTCAATAACTCCAAATTTCTCTCTCCCCCAAATAATAAACCCCTTTTTGTGCCAGGTATTATGGCTTTATGCGCCACTAGTTCTTATTATGACGTCACAGAGATTGCGACTCGAATTCTACCAAATGTTGTTGTGCTGACCATTGATCCTGACAGGTATTCCTTTTATTAAGAGTCCGTGTTAGGATAGTCCGAGTGTTTCTCTTTTGAAGTATCAGATTCTCCTTTTCATTAGAGGTTTTATTTCTGAGTTTCACACTTTTATGTTCTAAGATAAGACATGCTTTGCCATCTTCTTTTCATTGTTTTCCCTTTCATATACAAAACAATTACCAGTAAAGCTGACTTGTGGTTACTGAAAATAATGGTGGCAGTCCTCATTACAATCTTATTCCCTTTCATGACAGTTGATGGATTTAGTAATGAGGTGGGCCTCAATTATAAAGATATAACCAATGGCTCATAGAAAACTCGAAAATACTACCTGACCTTACGCTTTTGACTATTGTAAAGATATATTTCTCAATATGATGCATCCTGTCAATTTACACAGGATATACACCATGCCTGTAGTGTATTTGTACCTCTCCCAAATTTGCATTACTGGAAACCATATTTCTGTTCACCTTGTCGCTGGAAAATTTATTATCACTCTGTGCTATGAAATTCTCTACAGCATGTTTGTCTAATGGTTTTATGGCTGAGATTTGGGCCTGTGGACTCACGCCCATGTGGGCTGAATGCTGGATATATATTTTTCATTCTTATTTCCCTATTTATAATGGCTTCTTGTCCCTGTAATGCTGTGGCATCACATCCTTGATAGTTCCTTTTTTACACCTATACTTTGTTGTTTTAGTTCCCTGTGCACATTATTTCTGTTGATTAATGAGCAATTCATTCTATTAGTTGTCTTGCAAGTATAGGTTTTTGAGATTCACTCTCCTTTATTTGGTGCAGTGACGTTCGATCAAAGGCATGCCAAGCTGTTGATCAATTTTTACAAATAGTGAAACAATACCATGAGAAGGTTTGTAAAAGATTTTTCTCAACTCTGCTTCCTGCCTCTTCCTGCCTGTTGGTGAAAATTATCTGCAGAATTATAAATGCTTAAGTTCATGTGAAGTTCTAGAGATAAATTTACCGATTGTTTCACTAAGGGATGTATCCTTTTACCTTGATTCACCCAGAAGACCTCCTTGAGAAGCTTCTTTTTCAACAACAGATCTTAATATCATGTGCGTCATTTGAATCTGTTAAGGAAATAAATCATGTCAATTCGGTAATTTGGCAAGAGTATAACTAGAGTTTATTATATTTCCATTCTTGTGCCAAGTTACCTAAAATGTGTACTCTATTTTTTTTATATAATAGAATTAGAGGGGAGGAAGAAACTTATCTTCTTCTCTAGATTTATGCCAAACCCGTTTCTCTTCATGGTATCAGAGCACGGTTTCTAGGGTTTGGTGTTTCCTGCTGCGTCTTCTCCATAAAATTTTTTTTTTTCTCTTCTTCACGTTCTCTCTGCTGTATCATTCTTCATGGTTGGAGTTGTCGATTAAGGTGTAATCTGCGCCTTTTGTAGCCGTCGCCCTGGAGGGGTGTTATCGATCGGGGGGTTGATTCACGACGGAGTCGAGTGGTGGTGCTTGGTCGGGATCTCAGTGGTGGTTTTGTGGTGGTCAAGCTGTTGGGTTATTCGGTGGTGGTTTGGCCGATTGATTGTGCGTGTTGGGTAGTTCGACAGTTGAATTCAAGAATTGTAGAGTTTTGCGTCTGTGTCTGCGTCGTCGCCATGTGTTGGTGTGTTGGTGGTGTGCAATTTCGATGCTGAGAGGAAGTGAAGCCAAGAGCCTTTGTAATAAAATTGGGTTGATTGCAAATTGATTGGGCTACTGCTGCTATTGGGTTGCCTCTTAATTGTTTGCTTAAGTTGATTTAAGTTAAGAGGAAATTCCATTGGGCTGTCATTTTTTTTAATAGGCCTAAGTGGTGTTGGTTTTATGTTGGGCCAGTTAATGTTTGTTTTATTGTTGCCCATAGTCGCTTGATTTGTGGGTCCGTTTGTGGTCTTTTATTTCCTGTTAGTAGTCTGTATCATGTCATCTAAAATGGAGATGTTCAATTTGACGGGGCCTATGGTACCTGAAAAATTGAATGAAAAAAATTACACTTATTGGGCTCGGTGTGTAGAGGTCTTCTTGCGAGGGAAAGATTTTATTTAATCACTTGATTGTAGACAAGCCATCTACCAAGACTTCGGAAAGTGATTCTATAAAGTCTTCGGAAAGTGATTCTACTACTATCAACGATCGATGGGATCAAAAGGATAACGCCATAATTGGACTTATGATCGGTAGTATTGAGCCTCATATCGGTTCTTCATCTCTCTATATGACTACGACTAAACAAATTTGGGAGCATCTCAAACACATCCATTCAAGAACTGGAAATGTTACTAGGATATATGAGACGTGTAAACAATACTTCGAGCTTGAGAAGGGATCCTTCAACTTTGTTGAATATTATAATAAGCTTTTAGCTGTGTGCCAAGAGAGAAATGTACATCAACCTCTCTCTTTTGATTTGAAGGTTATGGAAAAACAGTTTGAAGACATCGATGTTGTTAAATTCCTTATTGGTCTTCCACCAGAGTTTGAAGCGGTTCGGGCACAGATATTAGGTGAAAAAGAGCTTCCCAGTCTTGCAGAGACGTTCTCTCGTATTTAGCGCTCTACCTTATTAGATAATACACACAATGGAGATCGTTCTGCTTTTATTGCTCGGGGTGGCTCATTTAGGGGTGGCTGTTATAGTCGAGGTGGACGAGACACCAGAGGGATTGGTCGTTCCGAAAATCGTGAACCTCGAAAATGTACTCACTGTGGTCGTATCGATCACTTTATTGATTATTGTTGGGATGTACACGGCAAACCATCTGGATTTGCCAATCAGGTCTCATCTAATGAAGCTCATAATACTGTATCTGGACCAGTAACTAGCTCTAGTTCAACATCTGAATCCGATTTTTTATCTATACCATGGGATGAGTATGCTGAGTAGTGAGTTCCTAGCTCATAAACATGCCACTTCCAATTCTATGGCTACTCTTGCTCAGTCAGGTACCGAATCTTCTCACTGTCAATTGTCATCCTCTCACAATCCATGGATTATAGATTATGGAGCAACTGAACACATGATTGTTTCGTATCATCCTGTTATTTCTCCAAAATTTTCTGAAGCAATTGAACACATGACTAGTTCGTCTACTTCTCTTCTTGATTATCATCCTGTTATTTTTCCAAAATGTGTCACTCTTGCTAATGGTTCCCGCACTAGTATTGCAGGCTCGGGCAATGCCCATCTTAGTCCTAACATTGATCTGTAAGTTGTCCTTCATGTTCCTGGTTTTCCCTTTAGTTTATTGTCTATTAGTAAAATCACCACAACTCTTCCAGTCATTTGTTTCACCCATGCAGCGGCATTGTCGTCTTGGTCACTCTTCTCTTTCCACTTGAAAACGTCAAGTTGTGAGTCTTCGTCATGTGTCATCTCTTGAATGTGAAGCTTGTCAGCTTAGCAAACATCATCGTGTGTCTTTTCCTTCCCGAACCGTTAGTCGTGTTTCTAGTTTATTTAAGATAGTTCATTCTGATGTATGGGGACCAATCAATATTTCATCAAATAAATTTTAATATTTTATTACTTTTGTGGATGATTATTCTCGTATGACTTGGTTACTCTTAATGAAAAATCGTTCTGAGTTACTTTCTATCTTTCAACTCTTTCGTACTTTGACCAAAACTCAATATCATTAGAAAATTCGTATTTTGCGATCTAATAATGCCAAAGAATATATGTCTACTTTTTTTGCATTATATCTCTCTTCCAAAGACATTGTTCATAAAACATCTTGTGCATATACTTCACAAAAAAATGGAGTTGTAGAGCTCAAGAATCGTCATTTGTTAGAAGTTATTCGTGCTCTTCTTTGTCATATGCATGTCCCTAAACGATTTTAGAGTGATGCTGTCCTTATTGCATGCTATCTCATTAATCGCATGCCATCCTCAACGATTTTGGAGTGATGCTGTCCTTACTGCATGCTATCTCATTAATCGCATGCCATCCTCCGTTTTGGACGGTGCATCTCCCTTTTCTCTTTTGTCTTCCTCCTCTCCACCATTTTCGTTACCTCTCAAAGTCTTTGGGTGTGTTTGTTATGTTCATCATTTCGGTCCTGATCGTAACAAACTCGACTCTCGCTCTATGAAATGTATTTTTCTTGGTTACTCCCAAACACAAAAGGGGTATCAGTGCTATAGTCCTTCTCTGCAACGCTATTATGTAAGTGCAGATGTCACTTTTGA
>CAIGRO010160115.1:0-13753 GCA_903798355.1 Fraxinus baroniana | reverse complement strand
TTTACTCACCACGATTGAGTCGAGGGCAGCTCCTTTACACGGCTGCACTTGCTTTAATTTTTTCGTTACTTTTTGAAAGTCTGATTGTGCCCCCAACATAAAAAGTCTGCGTCCGCCACTGATTGCATGCACTTGGATTTGCGATCGAAAAACTGTGGTTGTTCGGTACTTGAATTTGTGGCCAGCGTGAATGGGCAAGTCGAAGGGTGGCAATAGCAGGAGAAGTTGAGGTGAAAATGGATTTTGATAAGAAACAAAGGTTAGCGTTTTGTAGCTACATCAAGGAGATAACTAGTAACGACTCTAGATGTTCCTCCAAATCCTCCGACCACAAATTCTTTTCCCGAATCTCCTCTAAGAAACTTTTCCTATATTTCCATTGTCTTGTGCTTTCTTTCCTTTTTCGAATTTTAAGTTTCACTTGTAAGAAGATTTCTTCATATGCTTTGGGACAAGGGTTTAAGATTTCAATTTTGTTGTTGCAGGCGACAGGGTGGGTGGGTGGGTGTGGGTATGGGTGTGAAGGAGATAACAAATAGTTACCTAAGTTTGTTTTTCAAAATTACCATTTTACTCTTATAAATTTAGTCAAAGTCAATTTATTGGGTCAACTAACGGTTTCCATCCATTTGAACTTTAGCTGTAAGTTTTTTAAATGTTTGGCATCATGGATGCTACAAATTAAAGGTTTGGGTCAAGTCTGCATAAAAGTGAAAGACATAGTGTCGTAGCTGCACATTTCCCTATGTTGATCCACAACTTATTTAATACTAGCATTTAGTACATTTGTTATGCCTTTCCATGCTATTTACAATGTCAGTCGAAGTACGGTGGAAGGTAGAGTGCACGCCCTGGCTCCTTAACATGTAGCTTTGCATGAAGCCAGATACCATTTCGGCGAGATGAGGTGAGCTGAAAGGTGAATGGAACACCTCACCTCTTTAGCTCACCATCAATATTTTGGAAGGCTTGTCTAGACGCGAGGCCTTAAAATGCCCAAAATATTGGGAAGGTGATCAATATCTCTTTTGACTATCTATTGTGGATCTAGACACCAAAAAGCACGGCGTCTTTCTTTTTAAAAAAAAAATCCAAAAATTTGAGCCATTTTCTTGGACTTAAGGGCTAGTGTGAGCTAAATTAGTGGGGACAATTTCTTAGGTACATTTACCTCAAAAATGATTATGTATCTTCAATTTTCAATTATCTAGCTTTTTGAAACTTGAAAGTTGTCTAGTTGTATAAATTATGAAGTAGTTATAGTATATACAATATTTTTTTATTTGGTGTTTTCTTTTTATTATTTAAGTAGTCATATAATTAAAATAATATTAAAAGTAAACAGAAATAAAAAAATATTTTTTTTAATTTAAGTCAATATTAATAATTAATTTTAACCACATATTTCATGAAACTCGCAAATTTTAAACCACACATTTCATCAACTTTTATCAAACTATACTAAAATTTTGATTTTAATCCATACCAAATAGGAGTTTAATACAAACTGAACCAAACGAAGCTTAGCATTGTTGTTGTACTAGCTAGACAACAAGTTAGATTCCACATTCATTCAACTAGTTAGGTATGTGGCCTTCCGCCCTAGTATGAGGATGACACAAATTGCTCTTTTCGAAAGACTTGCATCAAAATTTAGTGCTAAATTAGGGGTTCCATTTAATTTTTTCATGAAAATCCAAGCTAGTGCTACTGACGCAGAAAATTTATATACCTGATCGGAGGCATCATAGTATCACGAAGCAGGGGCGGACGTAGAAGTTTAAAGTTAGGGGGTACAATTGAATTTGCAAAGAAGTTGGGAGAAATTTTACAATCGAAAATTTACGTCCAAAAAAATCATACCCCATGTAATTTTACATCAGAAATTTACATGGGATATGACTTTTTTACATGTAATAATTCGATAATATTTAATGTCATATTTCATATAAAATCCTTTAATAAAATGATGAAAATTACATTGAGAAATTTGTATCGCAAAATTAATAAATGTTATAAAATAATTGAATTTTTGAAAGAAAATGCGAGTTAGTTGCCTTTCTTTAAGACTCAAGTTTAACGCATCCTTAACTATTTTCGATATTTGTTTGGACTATTCGATATACCTATAACTTAGTTCTCGAAATAAGTTTTGAAATAATTCGATTAGAGTACGATCGTCGGGAAGTTTTTAAAGTTAACATATCATCGAAATTTTCAAAATACTAATTTTGAACAGCCTACTTTGACAAATTCTAATATTTGTTACGATTGATCATTTTGTATGCCATTAATGACGTAGAAAATTAGACCGTGAGCACTTTGAAATGGTATTAAGAATGTAATATTTAGATTTCGTTTCACACCCCATAATTACTTCGAAAATTGAAACAAAAACATAAAAAATTTAATGGTAAAAAAAAGAGCAAAGTTGGGGGGTCAAGTGACCTCCCAAGGACACCCCTGCATCCTCCCATACCCTGAAGCCCTATAATTCACATAACACTGTGCCAAGGACACATCTGCAACTTCAGCATATCCACACGGACTCATCACTTTCATAATAGCTTCAAAAAGGCAAGATGAACACTAGGTTTATCAACGATTTTGTAAAGATAGCCAATTGATGTTATTTCCTTATATAAAAGATTGCATAGGTGTATTGGCAGATTTCTAGGGAACTAATTGGGCATTCTAATCCCATTTATACATTGTATTTCATCAGCCTATTATGAATAACAAAAAGCACCAGTTTATTATATTTGTTCTCATGGTATCAGAGATGAACAAGGTTCTGAAAACCTTTGCAATCCAAAGCCCAAGAATTCATCCAAAAAAATTCTAACACACGAAACCACAAATACCCATAATCAGAAATCAAAACGAGATTTCAAACAAATACCAGCAAAATCAATTCAAAAAAGGAAAAGAAAAAAAAAAGGAACAATCCCCAAACCTCAAAGTCGCCGCCTAAAGACCATCAGTGATCGACCGAAAGACGCCACTTGAAGTCGCACCCGCTCTAGCCGCTGCCATAGTTCACTCGTACCTGCGTCATGCCCGCACCAGTAGTTGCCGTTGTCATCGTCCGCCACTGCAGCAAGTTGATTTCGTATTCTCCCTTTTTTTTGCTTCCATGTGGTAGTTCTTCTTTAGCTTGTTCAGCCAATTAAATCTAATTGAAGAAAAAGGGGATGAGTGAAAACATTGAATCCGATGGAACCAAATCTGTTCCTATTCTTGTTCAGTCTGAAGGTGCCTTTAATGTAGGCATTCAACTTATCGAAACAAATTATGATGCGTGGTCTCAATTGATGGAGATTCATATTGCTGAACTAGAAAAAATTTCCTACATCATTGGCAAATCCACTCCACCTACTATGTCGGATAAGGGGTATGAAAAATGGTATGTTGAAAATTAGAAGGTGAAACATTGGCTTCTAATGTCCATGACTCATGACATCATGAAGCGCTACCTTCGTATACCCATTGCCTGTAAAATCTGGAGTGCTCTATCCAAAGCCTTTTATGATGGTAATGATGAGATGCATGTCTACTCTTTGCATTAGAAAGCCTTCTCAAATAAACAAGGTTCCAAATCACTCACAGTGTACTATGGGGAGTTAACAGAAATATTTCAGGAACTTGATCATCGTGATAAAGTGGTCATGAAAGATCCTGATGATGTTATAGCATACCGGCAGAAAAATTGAGCGAACCCGAGTACACATATTTCTTACTGGATTAGATAAAAGTCTTGATCTACTTCGGCGAGAAATATTACGTCATGAGCCACTCCCAAATCTGGAAGAGTGTTATTCCTTAGTTCATCGTGAGTAGGGCAGTAAATGGATCGGATCTGCCTATATTCGATCCGATAAGAGAATTATTCGATCTGATTCGATCTGATCCGATAATCCAACGGATATTTGATTGTTAAATCCATATCCGATTTTCTATGTTATCGAATATCCGATCTGAAATTAATAAAAATTAGAAAGCCCACTTGTTTTTACTAGCAAGTTCAATTGTGACTTCTACCATCATGATATTCTTTTTTAAATGAGAGATTATCTTCTAATTTTCTATTGANTGAAATTAATAAAAATTAGAAAGCCCACTTGTTTTTACTAGCAAGTTCAATTGTGATTTCTACCATCATGATATTCTTTTTTAAATGAGAGATTATCTTCTAATTTTCTATTGACATTCGATGTGGGATAAAGTAAAATTGAGGTAAAATTGAATTTCAATTCTAAATATAAATATTTTATTTTATTATTTCCATTAACAAATCAAATTATTTGTTTCATATTAATTATTAGTTTTTGAAGTTGTAAAATAAATTACAATAATAAATTTAATTAAAAAAATACAGATATTTATTTACTTTAAATTAGTAAACTAAAATTAAAGAAATCTATTGTTTTTATAATATTTTACATTTATGTGTATAGTTATTTATTCAATTTAACAACCGATTGACCCCGTTTCGACTTTTTGACCCTTGACCCTCTTTCTTTTTCGGGTCGATGCTCGGATCGATTTTAAAAACATTGGTTGAAATCAATTCTTTTTTTTTTTTTCAAATTTTCCAATTCTTAAACATGTTTAATAATTATAATTTTTTCAAAATTTTTATGTTTTGAATTTGATTATTTTTTTATTCTATATTTATTTATTTTAATGACAAATAATATGCCATAAAAATATTTTACCATCTCAATTATTTATAACAAATCGGATCGTATTGTTATCGGATCGAATTAACCTATATCCATATTTGATCCATTTAGTTAACGGATTATCAGATTCAGATCTTGATTGGGTTATCGAATTGAGACCCCTAAGTCCATCTCCCATTAATTTTTTCGAATTCGTATCAAAATCCAATCAATTGACAGTCCTAGTCGTGAAGTCATACGATCTACTACTTTGAATGAAGACATTGAGAAACCTGAAGCTTCTGCTACGATTTCCTGCCATCGACCTAGTCAGACGTCCTAAAATCGGCACAAAGCCACCAATCCGAAGAATTCCAACAGTTCAGACAAACCTACATATGAATGCACTCATTGCAATCAAACGGGTCATTCAAAGAGTCATTACTTTGAACTTATTAGATATCTAGATTGGTGGGACCCAACCCGACATCGAAACTCCAAGCGGCCTTCCACTGCTGCAGTTGCTCAAACAAATGAAGACGGTGTCTTTCCTACATCATCAGCATTGCTAACCACTACAAATTCTGGAGGTAAGGCCTTCACCATTTTTACACCTGTTTTGAATAGTACATGGATAATTGATTCTGGTGCTACTGATCATATGACATTTGATGTTAGACAAGTCATAAATCTTAATCCATCTTCCCAAAATTGTATCTCCACGACCAACGGTAATACTGCCCCTGTTGTTGGGGAAGGGTCATCACATCTTACTAATACTTTAATCTTAATTCTGTGTTAGTTGTTCCCTCCTTAGATTATAACCTTTTGTCAGTCTCTCAAATCACTATTACTTTATCTTGTGTTGTTATTTTTTGGCCTAATCATTGTGTGTTTAAGGACATTCAAACTCAGCATACAATTGGTTAGGGCGTTAAGAGAGGGAAGCTATATTACTTGGACTTGGAGTCAGCAACTTCCGAAAGATTACAACAGGCCTTAGCAGTAGAGAGCACTGGTTCACCGAAAAGAAGATAGCTGAAATCTCGCTCTGGCATCGATGTTTGGGACATGCCTCATTTGGTTATTTAAGAAAGTTTTTTCCTAGTTTATTTACAAATTTAGATATTTCTGTTTTCAAATGTGATGTGTGTGAACTTGCAAAAAGCCATTGTACCTCATTTCCTTTGATTTTATATAAAAGTCATGTTCCTGTTATGGTTATTCACTCTAATGTTTGGGGACCATCCAAAGCTCCTACATTGGGAGGGTCACATTGGTTTGTTACCTTTATCGATGATTATACTCGGATGACTTGGTTGTGTTTTATGAAATCCAAATCAGAAGTTAACTTGCTATTTCAGAAATTTTATAATGCCATTCATACACAGTATAATGATCGAATACAAGTGTTAAGTAGTGATATTGGTGGGGAATACCATAATTCTGGACTTCAGCAATTTTTGGACTCTCAGGATCAATCCATCAAACCAATTGTCCAGATATACCTCAACAGAATGGTGTGGCCGAACTCAAAAATAGACACTTATTGGAGGTTGTTCATGCTTCCGTATTGAGGCTCACATGCCCTTATGTTAATGGGGCGAAGTTCTTCTCTCTGCAACGTATCTCTTCAATCGTGTTCCATCTCGTTCTATCAACTTCAAGACACATTTCCAGGCATTTGCAGAAGCTGTTGTTGCTTCGTCGGTCCTAAACCTCCCCTCTCATGTCTTCAGATTAGAGATTTCAATGGGACGGGTTCAGGGGTCCCATCTTAAACGGGACGGGGTGGGGTGGGGTGGGGTGGGGCGGGTTCGGGACGCGAGCTTGTCCCATTTCCTGCCCCGTTTATTTTTTTTTTCAAAAATTTCCAATTAACTATTTTTTAAAAAAAAATTGTAGTTAATTATTTTTTTTATTCTTCACTGGGCAGGTTCAGAGCACTTCGGGGCGGGGAACCCCCACCTCGCCCCGTCCCACCAACCCGTCAGGGCGATTTTTTTGCTCCGGACGAGTTTTTTTTACCATCACTACTTCGGATGTGTTTGCCTATGTTCATCTCCCCAAAACCAACACAATAAGTTAATACCTCGAACCTTGAAATGTGTATTTGTAGGCTATGCTATTCATAAAAAAGGATACGGATGCCATCATCCCCCTACTAAATGCATGTTTATCACTATGGATGTTGTATTTCATGAAGATTCTATGTATTTCTCCAAGTCTGACTTTCAGGGGGAGTATCTTGAGGAAATTCAGACTCTTATAACAACCTTGAGGAAGATGTTGTGGAAGTATATATCAAAATGTAGGTAATTTGGATCCCAGTGGTCAAAACTTGGATTTAAGTAGTGATACCCTACACAACAATACAATAAGCATAGAAGTGGATAAGTTGCAGTCTAGTGGTCAAACCTTGGATCAAAGTGAAAATGAGCACCCAGAAAGCTAGGAAACGTCTGGAATCGAGTTTGAGCCCTCCCGATTGATACACCAAACCAATCGTTATCTGAGGATATTCCTTATATAGTGCCCGAGTCATCCAGGACAGTTACCTCAACGTCTCGCCAGAGGTAATCCAAAACCTACATATGAACCTCAGTTGTCTAGTAAAGTAAGATATTCCATGAACCACTATATGTCTACACATCGTTTGTCACAAACAAATTAGTCATTTATCAATCAATTATCTACTGTATCTATACCTAATAGTGTGCAGGAAGCTTTAACTGAGCCAAGATGGAAAGCTGCGATGAATGAAGAGATGGCCTTCTTGCAAAAGAATCAAACTTGGGAGCTCATTGACCGTCCTATAGGAAAAAAGCCAGTTGGGCGTCGATGGATCTTTACTGTGAAATACTAAGCTGATGGTACGATCGAACGTTTTAAGGCGAGATTGGCGGCAAAAGGATACACTCAAACTTATGGAATTGACTACACTAATACGTTTGCTCTTGTAGCCAAAATCAACACAATCCGGGTCTTGTTATCCTTAGTTGCAAATTTTGATTGGCCGTTACAATAGTTTGATGTGAAGAATGCATTCCTACATGGTGAACTCTCTAAAGAAGTCTACATGGATCTCCCACTAGGGTTCATGGTAACAGAGAGACAAAAACAGAAGGCGTACAAGTTAAAAAAATCACTAAATGGATTAAAACAGTCCCCTAGAGCATGGTTTGGACGATTCACCAAATCCATGACAACCTTTAGTTACAAACAAAGCAATTCATATCACACATTATTTTTAAAGAAGCGACAAGGAAAAATTACTACACTCATTGTATATGTGGATGACATGATCGTCACAGGTAACGACTCAAAAGAAATGAAAGCTTTAAAGGAGTACTTGTCCGAGGAATTTGAAATGAAAGATTTAGGCCCCTTAAAATACTTTTTGTGAATTGAAGTATCTCGATCGAGTAAATGAATCTTCCTATCTCAAAGAAAGTATACCTTGGATCTACTTCATGAAACTGGTATGTCAGCCTTCCAAACAGCTGACACTCCAATGGAAGAGGGTCTAAAGTTATGTATTGAGACAAGCCAGGTATCGGTGGACAAGGAGAGATTTCAAAGACTCGTTGGAAGACTAATGTACTTAGCTTACACAAGACCAGATCTCGCCTATGCTCTGAGTATCGTTAGTTAGTTCATACATAATCTTGGTAAACAACATATGAATGCAGTCATGCACATTTTGAGGTATTTAAAGTTTGCTCCAGGAAAGGGAATTCTATTCTCTAAACATACAAACAAGCAAAATATCGAGGTATATACAGATGTTGACTGGGTCGGAGCAGTTGACGATAGGCGGTCAACTTCGAGATACTTTACCTTTGTAGATGGGAACTTAGTTACATGGAGGAGCAACAAACAAAATATTGTTGCAAGATCTAGTGCAAAAGCTGAGTACAGAGGAATGGCCTTAGGAATTTGTGAAGCATTGTGGTTGAAATTTCTCTTACAGGACCTAGGTTATTCCCTAATGCGACAAATTCAGCTATACTGTGACAACAAAGCAGCATGTGATATAACCCATAATCCAGTTCAACATGACCGTACAAAACATGTCAAAGTCGATAGGTTCTTCATTGAGGAGAAACTGGATGAAAAAGTTGTGGAATTACCAAAGATTCAATCAGAGATCGGTTAGCTGATATCCTTACCAAAGGCGTATCCAATCGAGTATTCTCGAAGTTCTTAGACAAGTTGGGCATGTGTAATATCCATGCACCAACTTGAGGTAGAGTGTTGAGATTATCAACGATTTTGTAAAGATAGCCAATTGATGTTATTTCCTTAATAAAAAAGATTGCATGGGTGTATAGGCAAATTTCTAGGGAACTAATTGGGCATTCTAATCTTATTTATACTTTGTATTTCATCAACCTATTATGAATAACAAAAAACATCGGTTTATTATATTTGTTCTCATAAACTTCAACAAACCTTGATGAACTAACCCAAAACCCTATTGCCCTTTGCAAATTAGCAATAACGTCGTACCATCATCGCAAGAACTCGATGTCATTTATTGTACTTTTGCTGCACTTATTGTAACTGTTGTTGAAGAAAAAATTTATCCATTTGCTTAACCATTTAAGTTTTTAGATAAATAAATCTAATTTGGTATCAAGTAGACAAAATAATTGAGTTTTAAGTAAGTTCTATATCCTTACTATCAAAAGCTTTAATAAATTTCAAAGAAATTAGAAAATGAGCAGAGTGCACAGAATGTATAGTGGTTCTTGATATGAGAAACTACAAGAAAATCTATCTTTTGCAACGGGCAAAAAAGTTGCCCAAGGTCTTTCGCAACGTTCACCTGTACGTAGTGAGTTTCGATGTTGCCATTGAATAGACGGAAAGGGCAAAACACAATATACGTTGCAATAGATTGCAATATCCGTTGCTGATAATGTTTTAGCAATGCTCCTTATTGTTAGTGTTTTAGCAATGTTCTTTGCCCGTTGCCATTAATGTTTTAACAACGTTCATTGCTCATTGTAATATATCTCTTTTGGCAACATGTAATTAACGAATATTGCTTTTTACATGTAGCAAAAGGCCATTTTTTCTTGTAGTGAGACTTACGTCCACTATTGGTTGCAGATATTTACTATGATGAAGAAACAAAATCAAGGGTCTTATTTATGCACATCTCATTGTCACAAAAATGCCCTCCTATGAAGTTTTTTATAAAGTAGGAATTCTAGGACAAGCTAATACATGTATAGAGTATTGATATAAGTAGTCAAAAGTTTCGTCTTCACCTGTTAACGAAAAATGATACGGCTACACACAATATAAATGACAAAAGATTGCAATATCCATTGCTATTAATGTTTTAGCAACCCTCATCAACCGTTTCCAGTAATGTTTTAGCAACATTCATTGATCATTGTAATAGACCCTTTTTAGCAACATGTCATTAATAAATATTGCTTTTTATATGTTGCAAAAGACCATTTTTCTTGTACTAAGACTTACATTCACTTGTGGTTGCAGGTTGCAGTTATTTACTATCATGAAGAAGAAAAAATCACAGGTCTTAATTATGCACATCTCATTGTCACAAAAATGCCTTCCTATAAAGATTTTTATAAAGTAGGAATTCTAGGACAAGCTAATACATGTATGGAGTATTGATAAAAGTAGTATAATGCCGAGTTCAAGTTTCATCTTCATCCATTGATGAAAAATTGTGCATGTATCATGTACGAGATACTCGATCAAAAAATGAAGTCCAAAGTGCACATGATGGGATGGGATAAATACAAAATTTAAATAAACAAATTCGATTTGAACTTTTAGACGAAATGATTTAATTTTTGATGCCTAAGACTTGTGTCTAACTTTCCCTAGAAATTAAAATGTTCATAGCTTGTAAAACAACCATCATGTTTCAAAGTTGTGTATGGACTCACCAAAGCAATCTGGCTATGCATGTAGAGCAATCCGTTTTCTTCAAAGTTCAAATCACCTCTGCATTGATATAAAGCCGTAAATTTCCCCATCTGGGGATCGAGGCGGTCGAGCTGTCATTTTCTACAGCCTGCATATATGAAGTGAAGACGTGGGCATTGACAATGAAGAAATGGTCATTGACAAAGAATATCTCAGTGGAGTATTGTTGAAGATTTTTAGCTACGTAAAAACGGAATTTTCCAATAGGATTTTCTTTCAAAAGAACACAACCACTTGGAGTTTATTGTGCATTCTAAAGCTAATTTCACAAATACATATTATGAAGAGATGAGAAAAGATATTATATATTTTCTTGGACGATGTAACATTATTCTTAAGACGAAAATTTATATGATCAAAATTCGAACATATCATCACCAAAATATTGGATACAGTCTACAATAACCATTCACACGTTCATTAAATGACGTGGCTTGGTTTGTCAAGTGTCTTCGCTTTTATGTGAATTATTTAGTTAATTTTGATCGATAAGAGTTCATCCATTATGGATGAGAAACAAATTTGTGAAACAATGTATAATTTTGATGCAAAGATTTCGTGTATGTTTTTAAGACATGGGTAATGTTTTGACATTGAATTTTTATGAATTTAAACTTTATAAAACATTCATGAATTGTCAAAATTTTCATGTCAAATCACAAGGAGAATTATTAAATGCGAAATATACCTGAATTTATTTGGAATATTTCTTTATTATTGGATCTTGAATTTTAAATATTGCTCTTTTAATTTTTGAGTTATTGTTCTTGACTTTGGTTTCTTGTTTCATAATCTTAATTGTCTCGATTCCTTCTTTTTGATTGTTGATTTCTAGTTCTTGATTGTGAATTTTGGGTCTTCTTCTTTAATATGTTTTCTCTTATATTATTGTATTAATGAGATGACATAAAGAATGAAAATCACGTACGAATTGGAGACCATAACCCTATTTATATTTTCGTAAGTATTTAGTCCATCTTCAATTATGAGTCTATGACCCTAGCTAATGAATCTGTCTCCACACATTTTAGCCCACTCTTTATTTAAATGCTCAAAACCCAATAATTTAAAAGGAAAATTTCATAAATTAAATTTCATTCATTTCAAATTTAAGAGATAATGTTAAAAATTAAAAATTTTAGATTTTTTAAAGTTTAAAATCTCAAATCTCAGATTTTTTAAAATTTTTATTTAAAAATTAATTAAATAAATATATTAAGGTCACAATTCCATATAATTTGATCACAACTTCTATATAATTGATCACAAATCACAAATTTACATGTTACAAATTATTTTACGGTCACAATTCAAAAATTTTATAAGTCACAATCTATTCATCAGTCACACATAAAAAAATTACAAGTTACAATTAAATATATTAAGGACGCAATTTTATACAATTTGGTTACAAATTCATTTATCGGTCACAAATCAAAAATTTTATAGATCGTAATTCATTTATCGATTATAAATCATAAATTTTATAAGTCACAATTCAAATTTTTAGGTCATATATAATTTATTGATCACAATTTATCGGTCACGTGTTATTTTTAGTCACAGAATACCCAAATTAATGGTTACAATCTCAAATAATTGATCACAAACCCTCTTAATTCCACTACCTACCCCAATCCAGTAGGCACCACCACTTCCAACAACTACCATTTTCCACTTCAAAATCACCACCACCACCACAACTACCACCTCACCACCACCACCAACAATATCCAACAAAATCGTTGCCACCGTAGCCCTTAAAACACCAACAAATCAAATCCACAACAATAGTCGCAACACCACTGACACTGCGATGACCACCCCACGACTACAACCAACCACCACCACTAACATCTACACCACCACCATGACGACCACCACCAACAACAAACGCAACAAACAAAAATCACCCAAAAAATCAGGATTGCAACAAAACTTATGAAAATCGCCACCACCTCAGAGCACCGCCACACTACCACCACCACCACCAATTGCTCACGCCACTCACACCGGCGATGCGCATTGCACAACGACCGTTGCAGTGGTGTCGCTCACACCACACTGCAGCGGCAATGTTGCATTGTGCACAACGACTACTGAGGGCAGCGTCGTTCATGCCTTGGGAACCTCACGAAAATTGCCACCACCTTAGAGCACCGTCACCCCACCACCACCAACTGTACACAGTCAACAAAACTCGCTCCAAATTTTCCCCATATCGCAGTCAAAATTTCCCCAGATCCCCCATCATTCATCGCTACGGTGGCGTTCACGCCGTAGGCTACTGCGACGTGTCTCGTAGAGGCAACATTTGCTGTGGTCTCCAGAAAAAGTAATAGTTGGAATAGAGAGAGGCGAGAGATGAGAGAGACGACGAGAAGGATGAGAGATAATGAAAGGATAGAGAGATAATGAAGATATGATAAATGATTTGTGATTTTTAGGGTTTGGGTAATTAAAATTTAGATATAGATGAATTAATACCTTATTTTTGTATAAATAAAGTTTATATATGAAATTTGAAATTGAAACTTTAAAATTCTGATTTTGTGTAATTTTCAATAATTTAAATTTCTTATTAAATCACTTGAAACGGGTTTAACATTAAGATAATCTTTTTACATAATTAATTATATATGTAGACTCACATGACAAATTAAAGCCCAAAATTTGAGACATGAGGTAAAGTCCATATATGATTTTGAGACTCAAGGTAGTATGATTTTGAAACAAAAGGTGAAGCTCGTGCATCATTTACATAATTAACCAGCCAAATGTAGGTCACATTATTGCCAAGTAAGCACTTTGTTTATGACCAACGAAGTTAATCCATATAGAAATTTGTGAGATCATGTTTAATTATGGTACATACGATAAAGTTCATGTACCACTCACTCATTTAACTGCCAAAGTGTTGACGAGTTTCTAGGAAAAAGACAAGTGGTAATTACACAAAACCCTACTTTTCAAGATCAAAGTTCAAAAATCAGATTTTAAGTTTTAATGTTCAAAAATCAGATATTTTATATATAGATACAAATTTTTTTATATTTAATTAAATATTAATAAAAATATGATAAAACTTAAATTATATAATAGGTGAAACCCTGATT
>CAIGRO010160113.1:0-14766 GCA_903798355.1 Fraxinus baroniana | reverse complement strand
ACAGAGTCAGACCGAGCAAAATTGTGGTTTTCCGTGATGGGGTTGGTGAGAGTTAATTTGACATGGTCCTCAATGAGGAGTTGGTTGAACTGATGAGGTCAATTTACAGTGATGATTACAAACCACTAATAACACTAGTCGTTGCTCAAAAACGACACCATACTCGACTCTTTCTTGAAAATGCTCGTGATGGGGGTGCCTCTGGCAATGTT
This sequence comes from Fraxinus baroniana, assembly GCA_903798355.1. NCBI lineage: Eukaryota > Viridiplantae > Streptophyta > Magnoliopsida > Lamiales > Oleaceae > Fraxinus > Fraxinus baroniana. The sequence continues at coordinate 14,554 of CAIGRO010160113.1, read as the reverse complement.
CCTCCAGGAACTGTGGTGGATACAACAATTGTTCACCCATTTGATTTTGATTTCTACTTGTGCAGTCACTATGGAGGCCTTGGGACCAGTAAACCTACTCACTACTATGTTCTTTGGGACCAGAATGGCTTCAATTCTGATAGCCTGCAGAAACTCATTCACCACATGTGCTTCACTTTTGCACGTTGCACAAAACCAGTTTCACTTGTGCCGCCAGTTTATTATGCCGATCTTGTTGCTTATAGGGGGCGTTTGTTCCAGGAGGTTGCAATGGAGTTACAGTCTCGTACGTCGTCATCGTCGTCGTCATCATCATCTTCTGTTGCTGCTTCTTTTGACCAGAGCTTCTACACTCTGCATCCAGAACTGCAGAACATAATGTTCTTTGTCTAAATAGCCTCTGCCTGAGCTGGGCAGGCCGTGCAATCTCCTGTTGAAGGAGATTAAGCCAAATCGTCCAACCTCCTTTCCTATGTCTAGTAAAGGAGTTTGTGCGTGAATCTAATGGGGGGTTTTTGTCATGCGTTGTTCAAGGTGTGTATGTATGGAGGCCAACATCGTGTTGTTAATTTATGTATGGTGTGTTGTGGATGAAGTCAGACTTTGGGTGTGTCATCTTTTTAATCTTTGTTTGTAATGATTGTCTTTGTATATCTGTCTGTCGAACTAGTATTGTGCAAGCTTTAATTATTATTATTTTTGTCTCTCAGCTTATTATTACTGCGTTCGGGAGTCATACGACTATAAACTTACATTTGGCCTAAAGAAATGTAATTAAAATAAGATTGAGTTCAATTCTCTACTTGCATTTGGATGAGTGTCGGCCGGACGAGTATCCCATAATTAAAGAGGGTGATGACATGACAAACGTGAGCAGATGACGACAAGATTCCTAACATCATTCATAACTGTAATACCAACGACTTATTGTTTATAACCCACAATTGTAATTGCCATTATTGCTATAATTTTCTTTCATGTTTATTAAGAAAAACTAAGCCCATGTTTTATGGTTATTTGGCAAAACAAAGTTTGGATATTGAGTTATTGAAAAATGTGTGGCTAAGAAATAGAATTTTTTTTTTTTGAACTTATGTATTCACGAAAATAAGTACATAGAAAAAAAAAGAAATTTTGGATAATAATTGTCAATTGGTGCTAAAATACAGCATCATATATGAATAATGCTATTTTTCTAGATTTAGATGGTCATCAATTAAAAAAGAAATGGTAAATATTGATAATTTTCTGAACTTTTAATTCATTTCGAGTAACACAGTTGCGTTTGGAATTGGACACAATTATTACGTAATATAACTATTATGGGTGTTCATTTTCTTTACGGAACTTCATGTGGGACTAGCTTGATTTCTACGTTTTTTGAATTCTAAGCTTTGATGGCTATTCTGTGGATCTACCTCGACGCTTGTTTAATTGCTCCACAACAGTAAATTCTTCGTATATTCTCTTTTAAGTTAAACTCGGATAATTCATTGGATTCTTTGCCCCATCACACCTTATTTAGGGATTACACTAGTTTTCCTCTTCTTTTGCAGTTTTTGTTCTTGTTCAGATGGGTGTTTGTTTCTATCTGTCTTTTGCCTATTGAGATAGTTGCTAGAATATTCATGGGCTGATCAAATATTTGATATAAACAAAATTTTATATTGGGATTTTCAATTTAGGGGGAGTAATTCGTGTTCGTTTAATCTCTCTAGTCTACCTATGCTTACATAAATTGTTCAATTTTTAATGAACATTATCTATATGTTCGTGCCGTCATGCTTAATCTTTGTATTTCGTATGATTGGGGTTTCATATATTTGGATTTTGATTTTGTTAGGGTGACAAATATGGATGAATTATGTTGGATCGTTTTGATGCTTATATTGTAATAATAGGGAGTCCAGCTGAATCGTCGTTGTCCATCAGTTTTACATCTTCTCATGTATCTAATGACTAAAAATAATAGGATAACTCTACTTGTACATAATTTGGGTTACATAATGGTGTCCATACACACACATGGGTGAGGTCTACTCGAATATTTTATTCAAGTGAACCTTACCCCATGTGAGCGTATGGACATCTTTATGTACACCAAGCATCACTCAAAATAATAAAGATGCCTCTGGAGGCTCTGAGATGGGGTCCAATCTTGATATCATCAGCTTAAGTAAACTAAGCGTTAATTTGGAGCAACTTTTATGTGATTCCAATAGTGATTTCAATGATGCGGATATTGAAGTTGAAGGCACTAGTGTTGGTGTTCACCAATGTCTATTAACTGCTAGGAGTAAATTTTTTTATGATCATTTTCAAAAAAGTAAGAGATCCATTGGGAAGGAAAGCAAGCCCAAGTATTTCATGATAGACCTATTGCCTTTTGGCCAAGTTGGATATGAGGCTTTTCTTATTTTCTTGAGCTACTTATACACGGGAAAGCTAAGGTCGTCTCCACCGGAGGTGTCAACATGCATTTATAACATATGTACCCACCATGCTTGCAGACCTGCAATCAACTTTGCTGTGGAATTGATGTATGCATCTACTGTTTTTCAAGTTTCGGAATTGGTCTTTTTCAGGTAAACTATCAGTTTCTAGTTACCACTTAGCACTTTCATTTGATAGAAATAATATTGATCTCTGATCATAAACTCTGTCGAGCCCTTGATTTCTAGATATGAGGTGTATATTGGTAATCAAGCTTCAATGGTAACTTAATTAGATAATGCTTATTCAGCCATTTGCAAGTCATAGTTGCTTTGAAATGAAAACTTCTCTGGTCTCTAAATAATGCAATATCGCAAAAGCTCGACTAAATGTGTGCTTTAAACCACCTGAGAGCCAAACATGGCATTATCATGGGAATGGATTTTCAACAAACTAACAATATAAGTGGCTGGAACTGTACATTCAAATCAATGCATTTTGTGGACAATGAACAAGTCAGTGGGCTGGAGTTGACATTTACGTTGCTAATAATAACAACAATGATATTATAGATGACTACTGGTAGATTAAGCAGTTAAGGAGCATGCTTTTCAATTTATTTGTATGCTGCTTCATTATATATTAATTCAATAATGGGAAGTACACTGTATTTTGGCTCATGATTTTAAGAACAACTCTTTCATCTGGAAACTGTTTTAAGGGAAATCTTGTGTATGTTATGATGCAAACAACAAGATCAGGGTGCTGCTGCTTTACCTTAGCATGAAAAGAAGTCCGTAATGGTGCAAAAGCTTAACCTCTTTTTGTCCTTAAAATTTCTAACTAAAGCATGTAGTGTATGTAAGTGCATCTTTTCCTTGACTATTTTCCTGCAAAATTTCTTTCAGTCACAACAAAGGATAATATCTCAATTTTAATTTGCAGCGTCGACTTCTCAACTTAGTTTGCAAGGCTATTGTAGAAGATGTTATCCCAATACTGTTGGTCTCCTTTCATTGTTAATTACCTCAACTTCTCACGCATTGTGTCAATAGAGTGGCATAATCAGACCTTGAGTCCATCGCTATTGAGACAGAGCTCCTCTACAATGTTGCAGAGGATATTAGATTGCTCCGCCTTAATTTGCTGGCTGGAAATGAGGTAACTGTTGATCTATTGCGTTAGAAGAGAATTAAGAGAATACACAAGGCATTAGACTCAGATGATGTTGAACTTGTCAGACTTCTTTTAACCGAGTCTGATATAAGTTATAACCTTAGATGATGCTTATGCTCTCCACTATGTTGTTGCATATTGTGATCCTAAGATAGTATCTGAGGTTCTTAGTCTAGGTTTGGCTGATGTTAACCTTTGGAATAGGCAGGGTTACACTGTGCTTCACATTGCTGCTATGCGCAAGGAGCCATCAATTATAGTCTCTCTTTTGACCAAGGGAGCCAATGCATCAGAAACGACATTGGGATGATAGTGTGCAGTTAGTATTTATCTGAGATTGAAAGGCCAAAAGATTATCAAGCAAAAACGGAGCATGGGCAGGAAGCGAACAAAGACAGGATATGTATTGATGTTTTGGGGAGAGAGATGCACAGGAATCCAATGGCTGGAGACTTATTAATGTCTTCCCTGACAAAGGTTGATGATCTGCATATGAAACTACTCTACCTAGAAGACAGAGGTAACTTCCTTAATCTGGTATTCTTGAATTGTGTAGTCACTATACTTTCTAAATCATTCAATGCTATTATTTTCATAAATGCTAAATCTGCATCTACGTTACTGAATAATAAGTTGTACAGCATTTCACTTTCATATTGTGTATTTTGTAACTGCTCGAGTTAATTCTCGAAATTTTGGATTTTTGTAGTCTTTTGCTTGCAATATATAAAGACTGAAAAAGGGTACAAGGTATTTAAAATCTTGTTCAAGATCTTTCGGCCTATGTAAACTGTTGCTAAAAAAAATGATACTATGAAAAGTTAAAAAGTTTTAAAGGTTCATGTTTGTTGAATGTTCTAAGCAGGGAGGCCCTCAACCCAAATACCCCAAATATATAACATGAGAGAATATAGAGAGAAAAGAATTGGCACAGGGTACTTCCCAAGTTCAACTAAGGAAAATTAGACTCGAAGAAATGCGTATATAGAAGTAATTATGAATAGTTTCGATGTGCAAAGAAAGCTATTACATTTGGTAACTGTGTCGGTAGAATCAACATGTCGGACTTTGGAAATTCTTCACTATTGGGGTCATGAGACCATTAATACAGGAATTCGAAAAGATCAAACTAAAAGAGTTTATGACTCTTTATGAATATTTAGATCCATTATAGCTTGTAAACTAATTTGCTAAAGAAGTAGGAGCAACCAAATGTTAATTTAAGATGTTTGGAGTTAGGACTTGCTTACAATGCTGGCATCTGCTTCTGTTGTAAAATTGCATGGCTTGAATCTTATGCAAGATATATGATGTTTCATGCATATAAATCAGTATATTTTTTTTATTTATATGTCACAGTGGCATTTGCACGGATGTTTTTCCCCACTGAAGCTAAGCTAGCTATGGAAATTGCACATGCTGAGACAGCTTCTAAGTTATCTGGACGTCTATCATCAAAAAGTTCAAGTGGGAACTTGAGGGAGGTTGATTTGAACGAGGCACCCTACATGTAGAACAAAAGATTTCTCACAAGAATGGAAACCCTATCACGAACAGCCGAACAGGTATAAAAAACTTTTCTAAGTTTTTCCAACTTGTCAAATTTCATATTTTCATCTCAACTTGCAAAGTGCGGGTGACCTCCCATTGCTTTAGTTTAATGAAATGGAATGGATCGTACATAAGAACTACAACACGCTTCCTCCATTCTTCATACGTATGTTTATTCTTAAAGATAACCATAAAATACCAGCCTCAACCAAATATTCCATACTTTAATTGGGATTCCATCAAGACATTGTTTTCCACATCTTCATCATCTCGAGTCCCCCCGAATTCTCACTTCTCGTATGGCGAAATTGTGACAATTAATTTTTCTCATCATCATGCTCTTTATAGTCTCCCTATGTTCTTCCACTCTTTGTTGTAAATTGCAAAGCCCTTTTTTCTATTTCATCTATCTCCTGATATAAGTATTTCTTGCAAGAATTTTGACCGCGTTAGGAGGTTATACTGAGGAAGTATTTGTTAAACAATTCAAAGAAAAGAAAGAGAAAAAAGGCAGAGAATCAAGCGGGTGCGCTTTATTGAACTTAGAGATGAAGTTCAAAGGGCATTCAACAAGGACAAATCCGAGCTTCACCGCTCTATAGATTATCTTCGTCTTCCACTAAACATGGTGTAAATTACAAAGTCAGGAAATTGTAAAGATGCATTATGCATCTGCAATAATACTGACAAATTATACCCTTTTGGATTGAAGCTAGGGTCTTACCAAGCTAGAAGTGGATCTATATGTAAAATTTTGGAGAGAATAAACCTTTTTCGTAGTGCAAGGTGCAAGTGTAATCCTTTATTAACCTTGGCTTTACTGTAGCAGAAATTGAAAAAAATATTAGTTAACCTTTGGGAAATGTTTATATTGCTTGTTTGGTCGAAATAACAGTTTAACATAAACATATTTCGAGTCTGGATAACACTTCCAACCTTTATTCTTAGAACGAATTTACCTTACACCGGTTTCTATTGTCAATAGGCAAGTGGGACTTTGGTTTGAAAGCCACCATTAGGTATTCCCATTCTTTGGGGTTTTTAAAAATGACTCATAATCCATTCACTCTCCATATTCCAAAATTAAGTTAAATAAGCTCACTTTAGACTTCATTATGATCAAAATCAATTTGCGAAGTCCACTCAAATATTTACTCGAAATGACAATTAACCCAGTTTTTCGTGCCATTTTCCAAGAAATTTCTTCATGTCTCCCTTGTGCGCGTAAACAAATAGTGAATGGAATATAAAGGGAAAAAGGTGAGAAAAAAGTTGGATGGGTTGGCGAAATTAGCGACGAGTAAACTCTTCAGTTCGCTACGCCAATAAATGCCCATTTTGTAATGACATTGGCGAGATCTGTTGACTACTGACTACCCTGCTCATTGACCAATGACCAGCCCTTTTGGGACTGCACTACACATGATGCACACAACTTCCACTCACCACTTTCACCATTTTAGGGATAACTGCAATTAAATTATTGTACACTATCCTATTTGAGCCATCTATTTTCTTTATTAAAATGAAAAATATGACCGTTATCCATCATATCAACATTTAAATTCAAGTTTTTTATATCTTATGTGGGTCCCAATAACGACTATATTTTTCATTCTCATTTTAAAAAAAGATGGCTCAAATGGGGGCTTATATTTGAACATTTTATTTTACTTTTACAACTACAATTTCAAATTTTTCTTTTTAATAATTAGAGGATAAATCAACGTAATCCAACCATAATCCAACCATTTGACCATAGTCAACCATGAAAAAGTAATTGGACCATATTTTGATTAATATTAAAATGGCAAACTTGTAGTTTATATTTCTTCAGTAAATTAAATTGAAAAAACAGAGAATTGTTCATCTTCTTCTCCACACCCACACTCGAGTTAAATGTTTCATTAGCCACTGAACTTTGGATTATGTCACGACTTACTTACCAAACTTTCAAAATTGTCTCGCTGGCCACTGAACTTCACTCCGTCCCACTCCATCACTCACCCGTTTAAAACCGTTAATGGATGTGTCCACGTGGATAACGGAAAGCTGAGTTGGCCCGTTAAATACTTCCAAATAATTTCTCATTCCCAACTCATTGCCAAATAAGCAAACCCTACGTAAAAGAAATTTTCCCAAATCCAACCTAAATGAATTTCCCCCAAATCCACCTCAAGAACCCTAATCCCCCAAAACAATCCAATCGGTGAGAAGACCCGTAAGGACCACCAAAACCCGATCGGAAAGCTCTGCGTGAAACAAAATGGAGGAGCTGCGTGAAACTCGTGGGGGAAACTTGCAAGTTAGAGGATTCAAACATTAAAACTAAATATTTTTTTATCTGCCCGATCCATCCAATCTATCATGTGGGGGCTGAATATCATTTTTTATACAGGGCCTTCATGTAGAAAGAAATGCGAAAAGTTCTAAGAACATGCAGTTACTTTGAACTATTATGGTCTATTTCAAGAAAGGGGAGAGAGGATATTTTTAAGATCAGTTATTTTGTTCTCTCTTAGCTTGGTCATAACTATTTTCCTGTTAATACAAGATTTCACCCACGCTGCTGCCATCTCTGTATGTACTAAGTAAACAAACCCAAGGACTGGAGGGAGATTCTCAAACAATTTTTCATGTCTTATTCTTTTACAGGAATTCCTCAAAATTATGAGCATCAGATGCTGAATTCTAGTCTGTCACCTCCCTAATCTATGCCTCAGTTTCGATGAGTAACCCAGTGTGTTTCAGTCTCTCAGTCTCTTTCAGGATCTAGTTTTAGCAATGAGCAACTGAGTATGTTTACAATGTTTCCTAATCTCTCCACCAAAAGAAAATACGACAGGTCTATATTTGGAGTTTATGTTTGTAATTTNTTCTTTTCGAATCAGTTTCAGTTTTCTTCATCAGATTTTATTTGGAGTTTATGTTTGTAATTTCAATGTTTTTATTCAATTAACTTTGTAATAGAGGTTCATAACTTCATATTAATCTATCTTTGCTAGTCCTACCAACCTAATTTTTTGTTTATAGACAAACTCATGTCATTTTGGTGCACCTAAATTAGTATATATGTACCGTGTGCCATTGACTAGATTTGTTTGAAATGGGTTTTGCATCAGTAGCTGCAAAGAGTGGTGTGCACATTGTTAAAAAGGAGATCTGGTAAAAGCATCCAATATAAACACTTGATCCCACCTACAGTTGGTACCTCATTATCAATATTACTTGAATGAACAAAATGAGAACATCTGTTAAATTAAACTGCTCCAAATTTTCAGGACCATAGATTACAAAAGCAATTACCGGATACACAAAAGCAAAATACCAAGGACCAAATGTTTGATTTTATTTGGACAAAAAGAAGATGATAAGAATATGTGCGCCACATAATTTCCAACATTGCCGTGATTCACGGTCCATTAGGGGGATCCAAACTGCAAGTATGCTCTGAAATTTGTAATTACAGTGTATTGGTCCCGACTGCAAGTATACTTCGAAGCGTACGACTTCACTTGCAACCTCTTGGATGCATCCACTTTAGAAGCCCAAATTCTCCATTTACATCTCAGTTCGCAAACTCCCCAAATTCTCCATTTACATCTCCATTATCAATATTACTTGAATGAACAAAATGAGAACATCCGTTAAATTAAACTGCTCCAAATTTTCAGGACCATAGACTATTGCAAACAGTAAATAAGCATCCAATTTACAAGAAATTCAAATCTAACAAAACTTGTTGTCAAGGGATCAACCAACACATCCATTAAACTACAAACTACATGCTAAAAGGAAAGCAAATTAACTTGCAAAGCCAAATCTCTGAAACTATAGCATCCATTGATCAAACAAGTAAGCCAATGTCAAAATATATAACCCAAGCTGTCATTTAGAACAATATGTTTACAATTTACAAAATAATATTTCAAAAGCTATTTCAATATAGCTTCTCCTTCATCATTTACAGGCCATTGGATGGATGACTGGCTTTCTGCTAGACAAGCTTTTCAGCAATGCAAGCAGCATTAGCATGAAGTTCTCCAAAAAGTACTTTGGCCCATCACTTCTCCTTCATCATTTATCCATCTATAAAGGATTTTGTTGCAACTAATATTATGATATCCCCAGTATTTCAAATAGCAATCATCAAGAAATTCAAATCTAACAAAACCCGTTGTCAAGGGATCAACCAACACAGGCCATTAAACTACAAACTACATGCTAAAAGGAAAGCAAATTAACTTGCAAAGCCAAATCTCTGAAACTATAGCATCCATTGATCGAACAAGTAAGCCAATGTCAAAATATATAACCCAAGCTGTCATTTAGAACAATATGTTTACAATTTACAAAATAATATTTCAAAAGCTATTTCAATAGAGCTTCTCCTTCATCATTTACAGGCCATTGGATGGATGACTGGCTTTCTGCTAGACAAGCTTTTCAGCAATGCAAGCAGCATTAGCATGAAGTTCTCCAAAAAGTACTTTGGCCCATCACTTCTCCTTCATCATTTATCCATCTATAAAGGATTTTGTTGCAACTAATATTATGATATCCCCAGTATTTCAAATAGCAATCAAGGCTGGATAGATTTGGAAGTTCCAATCCCTTAGATTCATCAAGCTCTCTAGGGATCTTATCCTGTCTCTCTGACTTCAGTGTAAACAATCTCTACAGAAATGAAGGTCAAGTAAGTAAAGAAGCATTTATTCTGTAATCTGAGTTTGATCTTTAAGAATTGACATTATCAAGTACCTTTACATATGGAAGCATTGGAATTAATTCATCAGTCAGCAAAGTGATTGCAAACCAAACCCATAGCATAGGATGAATTCCTCTTTGCAAGCTCAAAGTCCACCTATGTAGTAAGTATTCTGCTGGTCTTGAAGTTCAGTTTCTAGTTTCTCGTAGAACCCACCTTTCATATCTATATTAAAGTTGAATGAAATTAGCGTCTGTAAATATGGGAAGCAAACAGAATCTCAGCAGGATGTGGACTCTACCTTGGCTTTCAACGTGAGGGAAATATTTGAATCTTTGTTGTAGAATTACCATTTCAACTTCTCCCTCCATTTTTTTCACTGCATCGAATGCTAGCTCAATGACTTCTCGTCCTCTGATATTTTCTGAGTTTCCATATGACCAGAATAGGAAGATATTGGTAACAGAATAGAATTTCTGCAGAGCCTTCCGATCGGGTTTTGGTGGTCCTTACGGGTCTTCTCACCGATTGGATTGTTTTGGGGGATTAGGGTTCTTGAGGTGGATTTGGGGGAAATTCATTTAGGTTGGATTTGGGAAAATTTCTTTTACGTAGGGTTTGCTTATTTGGCAATGAGTTGGGAATGAGAAATTATTTGGAAGTATTTAACGGGCCAACTCAGCTTTCCGTTATCCACGTGGACACATCCATTAACGGTTTTAAACGGGTGAGTGATGGAGTGGGACGGAGTGAAGTTCAGTGGCCAGCGAGANTTGCTTATTTGGCAATGAGTTGGGAATGAGAAATTATTTGGAAGTATTTAACGGGTCAACTCAGCTTTCCGTTATCCACGTGGACACATCCATTAACGGTTTTAAACGGGTGAGTAATGGAGTGGGACGGAGTGAAGTTGAGTGGCCAGCGAGACAATTTTGAAAGTTTGGTAAGTAAGTCGCGACATAATCCAAAGTTGAGTGGCTAATGAAACATTTAACTCGAAAAGTTTGAAAAGTTAAACTAGCTGAACAGAGGAGAGATAATTTGGAAAGAAAATCAAGGAAATTCAGACTCCTCGCTTTACTGTCTTCTTTTCTGGCTACTACAGCCGGCCGCGGCCATGTAAATTGATTATTAGGGCTTTCCCTACAAATTTAACAAGTCAACTTACGTAAATAAATATGTTTTTTAGTTATCCGAATGGACATGTAATAAATTATTGTGGAGCAGTCGTGTACTCTATTCATCTTATCTGCAGTAGACTTTATCGTACACAAATACACATTCCCCTTTTTTTGGGCTGTCTATTTATACGATTTGCATCGCAGCCTCAGATATCTAAAATATCGTTCATAAGGTATGCTATTTTCTTGAATTATTGTTTGGGAAACGTGTTGGTTTATCCAGTTTATAAGAAATGGGAAATTTTTGAAATATTCAGTCTTGTAGTGAAAGAAGAAGTTGATTTGTGGTGGTAGATATTTGTTTTATGAAAAATGAATTAGGCCCAAAAAGTTATTCGAGTCATTTTCTCTGATGTTTGGTACGTTTTGTTCATTATCCCATTTGTCTGTTTGTCAAACTGATGCTTACCTGAAACAGATTATTGTTCCATTTTACGGAATTATTCTCATAATTTTTGTATCGTGTGGATAAAGGAAATGCTATAACTGGTAAAATAAATATCTATATTTTGATTCATTAAAACACCAATAAATTTTATTGTTTCATATATAATTCACTTGTCTCATCCTTTTCTTGAAGCTTTCTCTCCTCCACTGATTGTTCAAAATTCTTGCAGTTATCTGGAAAGTGAATATGGAAGAGAAGTGTGAAATTGCGAAAGACGTAACTGAAGTAATATACTCTCTTAAAACCAGCTTTATTTTCCTTTAGAATTAAGCCGGTTCTTGTTTGATGATTTATTTTTTGTCTTTTTTTTTTTATTTCAGCTAATAGGTAACACTCCAATGGTTTATCTGAACAACGTTGTAGATGGTTGCGTCGCTCGTATTGCTGCAAAAATGGAGACGATGGAACCCTGCTCAAGTGTAAAAGACAGGTTTTCATCATCAGATCTTGTTTTGCTCTTTTGGAACTTATTTAGTCTTGCTTGGGGACGTATTATAGTTATGACGTTGTCAATGGCCATTTTGAAATTGATATATTCTGCAAATATTTCAATACAGGATTGCGTATAGCATGATCAAAGATGCAGAAGAGAAGGGTCAAATTTCCCCTGGGAAGGTTAGTTTTATAGGTGGATTGCGGTATTTCATGATTAACACGGGGGTTCTCACCAAAGATGCTTATTTGATAGCCAAATTGTTTTAATCAAACTAATCTATACTGATATTTCCCTTTTTTTTTTTCTTTTCTTTTTTTTTGAATAAACCGGAATATGGTAATTCAAGACTGTCCTTGTTGAAGTCACCAGCGGTAATACAGGCATTGGTCTTGCTTGCATTGCTGCAGCTAAGGGCTATAAACTCGTTATAGTTATGCCACATACATATAGTCTCGAGAGAAGGATTATTCTCCTAGCATTTGGAGCTGATTTGCACATCGTAGATGCAGCCAAGGGCATGGATGATGTTCTTCAGAAGGCTCTAGAGATAGTGGAAAAGACACCCAATAGTTTTTTTCTTAAACAATTTGAGAATCCTGCCAATCCACAGGTACCTTTACATAAATAAACTGTAGATTGTTGCAGTGCTACTGCTATTCTATTCATCAGGTTGAGCTCCATGTGTAGATTCACTATGAAACTACTGGACCAGAAATATGGGAGAGTTCTGAAGGTAAAGTGGATGCATTTGTTGCTGGAATTGGGACGGGAGGAACAGTCACTGGTGTAGGGAAGTTCCTCAAGGAGAAGAATCCAAAGATAAAGGTTTGGCTACTTTTGTGAGGGAAACAGAGATATGCTTCTCTTATTTTTCTTTTTTGTTTTCATTCTTGATTTTTTAATTTTGTTCTATCTATTATATATACTCTCCTTTTCAGTTTCTTTGATTCCCTTTTTTCTATTGACTTGCTAACAGGTATATGGTATAGAACCTGCCGAAAATGCAATTTTAAGTGGTGGAAAATCAGGTGATTCTATATATTTCAGCAGGATCCATCTTTAAAGCTAGTTTGATTTTTAGTCTAGCAGTTCTTTTCCCCGGGAAAGCTTGCTGACAGCAAACTGGTGGAATGCTTTTTAAAAAATAGCATTTAAGCTATTGCTAAGTAATTTTCAGGTACCCAGAGCTTTCTTAGAAAGGATTGTCTATCTGACATTTCGAACATCTATCCCACTTGTTCCTTTTTGACAAAAATAAATGCTAGTAAATAGAAATATTTGTACAATGGTTATTGCCTCAATTTTGTGAAATTTATTGATAATAGTAGTCCTTGTTTGGGCTCCATTTTTTAAAAAATAAATTTTTCTCTTTCTTATTTTCAACAACGCATTCTCCAATAAAATAATATTATATTTAAATCCAAAACTTTTTCTTATTTTTTAATCACACATTCTAAAAAATCACTATTTCAAAACACGTTTTCCCCAAAAATCTATTTTTAATGGAGCCCAATCATGAGACTATATGAAGTAATGATGATGCAATAGTAATGTAAAGAAGAACATCATAATCATTGGAATTAGTCATTTTTCCTTGGAGATCTATCTCTTTAACTCCTGATTCTATCTTGTAATATAGAGTGTGTTTGGTAGATTTAAAATCGGATTATAATTGAAAAAGTAGCAGAGATTGTTGACTTTTATTAGACGAGTTGGATCCAAATAACGGTTCTATTTTCAATTTTAATTGAATTTTGAGCTCTCCCAAACATGCTAATATTCTCAAAACTGCTTCAAAACTCAAATTATGTTGAAGTTATTTTATATTTAGTTTTTGTTACGAGTATGAAGATACTAACTTTGTGGCTAATTTACACACGTTGATGTTAAAAGGACCACATAAGATCCAAGGTATTGGTGCTGGTTTCATTCCTCCTGTTCTGGACGTCAACATTCTCGATGAAGTAATTCAAGTAAGCATACATCTTACCATCAAGCAATTAGTTCAGTTGAAACATGGTGCTTCTTCAAAAGTTATGGTTTTAGTTTATAACATTAAAACTACTGAATGATACTGAGAACCTGACTAAAATGAGAGGATAAAAAATAGCTCCTTTGTATCATCAACAGGCAGTGAAAAGAAAAAAAAAGTGAAGGTATTGATACCCAATGTTAGGAACAACCCAGAAATAATACATTGGAAGAATCTATAGGGTATTTTAATGCAAATAGGTTTTTTCTACTCTCCTTTATCTTCCAAATAACAGTAGAGCCGCTCCCATTCTTCTCGCTTTTAATGGACAGAGTATCATGAGCCACTCATTTACCAAATCCTTTTTTATTCACCAGTACAATATTGCTTTTCGTGCACTTACAGCTTCACAGATAGGTAAAGTAAGATTACATTAGCAATGGAGCAAACATGTTATGTGAACAACAAAGTTAACTCCAACTCCATAGGATTACATTACTGACTGCTTTTTGCTTGTTTAGCAGCTTTGAATTTGTGCTCTTTTCAGCGGTTCTCTTTAATTTATAGAAATTCTCATATTGGTCTCTTCAATCCATAGAAAATTTCTTGAGTTCATTCATTTCCATAAATTGTGGAATTGGTATCCTCG
>CAIGRO010160088.1:0-11875 GCA_903798355.1 Fraxinus baroniana | reverse complement strand
TTTTTTTTTTTTTGGAAAAATATGAGCTCGAGTTGGCCGATCAACCTTGATTGTGGACCCTTACAGACCACCCCAATTACACAACTCAGTTGTAGCCCCGTGGGAGCAAATTGACCTAAAATATGGGTTATGTAAAGTCATTCGAACTTGAACATTTCATCGAATTTTGACATTCATATAAACGTACGAGAGCCTATGGAAAATCGATATCATGAAAGGGGGAGAAGATTGTGGGAAGGATTGGAGAGGTGGTGTAGTTTGTGTTCTACTCCTGCATATATTCACTATTAAATTAAAGAATGTTGATGTTATCATTAAAACTTATAGAATCCATGTTGATTGAATGAAATTTATGTAGTTCACGTAATACAAATAATTATTGTATATATCTCGAGTATTGGTATAACCCTTCGATGAGATAGACAGCGAGTCGTGAAATTCTTACAAGGATTTGCAGCTGATCTTACCTACTGAAGACTAATAAACTTCATAGAATATGAGATTGGACTGAGGGTAGAATGAGAATTCACATTTACTTCCAACTAAGAGTAAGCCTAAATGCTTTAAAAACAAAAAAGAATTCACATTTTTAGGATCCACGACTTTTTAACCATATACTTTTTAACCATACATCTTATCAACTTTTATTAAAATTTATCAAAAATCTGATTTTAATCACCACTAAATATGAACTTATTATCAGTCTATGTGTTAGCGTAATTACTATCTATATTGGAGTAAAACATAAATATACAATTTTATTACAAATTTTAGATAGTGTATTCTACTACTAAGCACTGCTAATACTAGATTGGGATTGCACAAAAAAATCGTGAAACTGCAAATCGAATTGAACTTGATGGTTTGAAATTGATGGTTTGAATCCACATGGACCTGTGGTTTTTCCCTCAAATTGAACCAATCAGTTTCAAAATTATTGGGTTTAGGTTTCAATTTTCAAAAAATCGCACAAAATTGAACCAAACCATTTTTTATTTTTTAATTGAAATTAAAATTTTATTGAATTATAAATTTTACAATTTTCACTTTTCAGGAAAATACTAATTTAGCAATATAAATTACAACTAACCCATTGAAATAATCATATAAAGGAAATTAGGTTCATCATTAGATTCATTACCAACGTTTTAAAAAGCGTAAAGTGTGACAAAGTGCAGAGGTCGAACTTTGGCCTAGGCGTTAAAAAGCGTAAAATATATATTTTTTTATTTTAATGTTTTTTTGAATTTTTAAATCAATCTAAAAATTATTTAATAATTAAAGGAAATAAAGCGTAAAAATGTGTAAAGCATAAAAAAAAAGTGTGAGCTAAGCATATCTAGGCATGAAAAAAATAAAAAAAAAAAGGTTAACAAAATGAAAAATCGTAAAAAAGCGCGAAACAAGGCCTTTTGCTCCCGCTTCGTGCTTAGACGACACATTTTTAAAACACTAATCATTACTGTCCCGTGATTTTACAAGTTCACTGCACATGTCCTGAATCACTATCTAAACTAAACTAAAATTACCTCCAAATCATATGAAATGAACAAAAAAATCATATATTTTTGACAATTCAAATCATAATTTAACAAAATTACGGTAGCAAATCACACTCAAAGCTTTAGAAGCACTAACTAAACTTTCATTTATATAACATTTGATGGCCGTTTGCCACTGAACGAAATGCGATTCTCAATCATCGACGCCAATTGCTAATCGTCGTTAGCCTTTTGCCTATTAGTTTGCTAATTTTTGTCTAAGTAGCCTCTTTCTCTCTTATCTCTCGATTAGTCTTAGATTCTCATTCAAGTCATTTTCTCCATTGTTCTTTCTTTTTTTCTTCACTAAGTGTTCATTATTTATTCCGTTCATTAAGTTTTCACTAATTGTACATTCTTCATTAAGTGGTCATTAATTTTTTTTTTCCCATTAAGCGTTCATTATTTTCTTTGCTCTTGTTGAGATTCATTATTTTTTGTCTCAATTGGTTGAAATATTTGCTGTTTTTGAACTTATTATACAGAAATGTTAAAGTTCTCTAACTAGTGCTATTTCTACTTTCTTAAAATAGTTAGAGAATGAATTCGTCAATTCCCATAAGTCGAACCCTATCAATTTTTGTACACTTAAACATATCTTGTTCAGTCCGTATTTTTCATCTCACTAACAAAACGAAAGAAATTCTAATCAAACTATAACTATAGAATGTGAAGCTTGAAGGAGTGCTACTGCTTCTATATTGTTGGTTGTAAAAGTTTGAGTGAAGGAAGCTATTGGACTATTACTAGATGTTAATTCACTTGTATTTTTGCCTTTTTGTTTATATTTCGAATTTCAGACAAATATAAATGTAATTTGATATTTAACATTATTAGCTCCCATTTAAACTTGTACGTTACTTGTTCTAAATATATTACTATAATGTTGATACGTAAATAGCAGATTAAAACCAAACCAAATCGCAAATAATAGTTTGATTTGATTTAATTTGAAAAATAAAATGGTTTGATTTAATTTGAAAAAAAATTAAATCACGTGAAATGGTATGAATTGAATATATAGCGCATTGTGTTCACCCATATGCTAGATAGCATTATTCAACCGAAAATGTGACTAGTGTTTAAATGTCTTTGTAAGAAATTTTATTTTTACAAAAATTAGAAGGTTCAATATTAAGGGATTGAGTAATTAGTACATAACGTCGATACCTTACACTATTATTGTGGAAAACGTATTTACCTTTTATTTTTTAGCATTTTCACACTTATTACCTTTCATTGCGCAAAAAATCATTTTCATCAATTTTTTCAATTAAAAATTTTGAAATGATGAATATATCATTCTCTTTAAATAAAACAAAAACAAAAAGAAAAAAATAATTGCAATTATAGTCCCAGGTTT
The DNA here is from genome assembly GCA_903798355.1 of Fraxinus baroniana. NCBI lineage: Eukaryota > Viridiplantae > Streptophyta > Magnoliopsida > Lamiales > Oleaceae > Fraxinus > Fraxinus baroniana. Next base: position 8,971 of record CAIGRO010160088.1, on the reverse strand, counting down.
TCTTGTAAAGTGCAAATGAGTCCTAAATAAATTATTAAAAGGGTAATTAGCACATAATGTCCCTACTTTTCACTATTATTGTAAAAAAGTTACTACCTTTTAGGCCCTGTTTGAGCCACATTTTTTCTTCATTAAAATGAAAAATATGACCGTTATCCATCACATCAACATTAAAATTCAAACTCTCTATCTCTTGTGTGGAACTCATAACAGCTATATTTTTCATTCTCATTCTCATTATAATGTGGCTCAAACAGGCTCCAAATACAAATTTCAAACTCTCTATCTCTTGTATGGGCCCATAACGGCTATATTTTTCATTCTCATTCTCATTATAATGTGGCTCAAACGGGCTCTTAACTTTTTGATATTTTCATCCTTAATTATACATTTAATTGTGCAAATAGGGATAACACCGGGGCGAGTATGAGACGAGTTGCCCATTCCCACCCCCATCCCGTATGATATTTTTGTTACCTTACCCCATCCCCATACCCGATTAAAGCAGGACATGACGGATTCGGGGCGGGCAAGTCTCTTGCCCCATTTATTTTTTCTTTATTTTATTTTTTGCTTTTATTTATTTTATGTCTATAGTTAGTAAATATTATTACTTTTTTAATAATTTGTTAAAAATAACTTATATTCTCTTTAAAAATAATGATAAATTTATTATTTTTTTTCGATAAAAAACAAAAATTTGAAATTAACTTTAAATGGGACGTAGTATGACGAAAACTATATTTCTCATATCCACCCCATACTCATTTTGGGGTAATGACTATTGCCTAATCCCCGCCCCGTTTACCCAATTAGGCGGGTAATACCCGCCCATTCTGGGCGGGGCCCCATGGGTATCGGGTTGAACGAGTTTTTTTGCCATCCCTATGCCCAAAACTATCATTTCTATCTATTTCTATCTAATTTCTCAATAAAAAGTTGTGAAATGACGAATACACCGTCCTATTTAAATAAAAAAAAAAAACTAAAAAAATTAATTGCAATCATGTCCCATTTTTTTAAAAAAAGGTGCAAACGAATCCTCAATAAATTATTAAAAAAATTATTTTTTTTAAAAAGTGCAAATGAGTCCCAATTAAATTTATTTAAAAAATAAAAATAAAAATAAAAAGTGTAAACGCGTCACAAATAATTTATTAAAGAATTATAAATTTTAAAAAAATATTCTTTTTTTAAATAGAAGGGTATATTCATTATTTCACAGTTCTTTATTGAGAAATTAGATGAAAATTGATAGAAATGGTGGTTTGCACAATCAAAAGTGTAATTAAAGGTGAAAATGTCAAAAAAATGAAATGTATGAACATTTTTCGCAATAACGGGAAAAGATAAGAACATTATATACTAATTACTCATAATAATTTATTTGAAACTCATTTATACTTTTTAAAAATATTTGAGAGTGGTTGCAATTAATTTTTTATTTTATTTAAAGAGAGTGAAATATTCGTCATTTCATTATTTTTAATTGAGAAAATAGATAAAAATGAAATTTTGTGGCATAAAATATGAAAATAAGGGTGAAAGTGTTAAAAAATAAAAAGAATAGACGTTTTTCACAATAACAATAAAAACGTTATGTACTAATTACGTTAAGGGGTCAGTAAAAGACAAAGCAACGCAACACGTAGTACATAGCTCCCCTCGACAAGTGTCTGTGGTAACAAGATGATGCCACGTGGACGGTCGGATATCACCTATATAATGCCACGCCATTTTCCGACCGAGGAAGAAGAAGCTGAAACTGAAATACTAGTGTTTAATCATGGTTAAAAATTAAACCATGATTAAATGCCGCCGCTCATTCCAGTGTTAAACAACAAGTTTATAATACTATTATACTCACTTCAAATCTCTCTTTTTGTTTCTCTCTCATGATTCACGATACAGTACAGAATTGATAAGCGGAAAACATGGTGGAAAAAGGGTATAAACATATATGGTGTGGTTTTTGTAGTGGCCTACTGAGTTGAGCCGGCGTTCTTGTTTTGTTTAATTCAAGAACATCTTTCTGTTTTGGGATTTCAAGGGATTTTTCGTACTCTTTCTGCAAAATTATTGTTTTCCGTGAAAAACAAAGAGAGACAACTTTCAAGATTTTTCAAGCTTGTAAAATAAATTTTCTCGGTTTTTGCTGAATTCTTTTTTGTGGGCTGTTGCTAGAATTTTTCTTGAATTCTGAAAATTGCAGTTATGAGGAGCTGAATTTAGAGAGAGAGAGAGAGAGAGAGAGAGAGAGAGAGAGCTTAAAGCAAGGCGGAAATGGAGATTTCATCAATTTCAAATGCTGAGAATCAAACAACTGATCAACCAGCAACCAAGAAAAGGCGGAATCAGCCCGGAATGCCCGGTAAAACATTTTCTCAATCAGTTCTGGTTGGTGAGCACCGGTCAATCCAGTTTTGAGTTTGAGGCGACAGAACCCAATACCAATGCGTTCGGGTTCTATTTCCTTTCGAGTATTTCCGGATAAAAATGCTCACTCTTTTTTTGAATTGTCATTAAACAAATTGAGCGAGACATGGATTTATATTATTTGTTTTCGTTGCAGATCCAGATGCAGAAGTGATAGCTTTATCCCCAAAAACACTGCTAGCAACCAACAGATTTGTGTGTGAAATCTGTAACAAAGGGTTTCAAAGAGAACAGAATCTGCAACTCCATAGGCGAGGCCACAATTTACCATGGAAACTCCGGCAAAGAACCGGCAATGAAGTGAAAAAACGAGTATACGTATGCCCAGAACTCTCTTGCATTCACCATGATCCGTCAAGAGCCCTCGGCGACCTCACCGGAATCAAGAAACATTTCTGCCGGAAACACGGCGAGAAGAAGTACAAATGCGAAAAATGTACAAAGATTTACGCCGTTCATTCTGATTGGAAAGCCCACATGAAAGTTTGTGGCTCCCGTGAGTATCGGTGTGATTGCGGAACCTTGTTTGCAAGGTAATGATATGATCAACTGTGTTGTTATGATTTTTGAATGCCAGGGAAACACAGTAATGCGTTATTCTTGTTTGGTGGATTATTAGGAAGGATAGTTTTATTACACACAGAGCGTTTTGCGATGCATTGGCGCAAGAGAGTACGAGGTCTCAAAGCTTGAAAGTTCAGGTTGTTAACGGAGTCTCTTCCAGTCCACCTCTACCTCCTCTTACTCCGTCGTCTACCGGAGTACTATCTCCGGTGCTATCCATTCAAAGCTCAGGTAATTCAACCATGTTCTGAATAGGATTTAAAATTTTTCTTCTCTCTCTCTCTCCCCTTTTTTTTACTGTCTTTTGTGCTAATGAATTCTGGCTACCAAACATGACGTTATCATCTTAGGACGAAAGTTTAAGAATGTGATCTATAATTTGTCTGCATTATATATATGCCAAAACGAGGATGTCGAGAACTGAAACGGCAGTTTATGGGATTAAATGAAGTTTCATTTGCTTTTGTTTATTCTTTATTTTTTTATTAAAAATGGGCTTCTTGAAACGTTACTATATTTTGTCTATTAGCATTCTTGTTTTCATGTGGATGAATAATGTGACTAGCTTGCTTGCTTGTGTATGCTGCTTTATTCCACTCTGTATGTGAGAGAGAGGTGTGCCAATGTATGAAAATGGATGCCAAAACGTTTCTTGTGCAGTATTGGACAATAAGGCGCACACGAGATCTTTCTTCTTTGATACTGTCATGTCCCCCCACTTGAATGTTAAAAATTAGCTCAAAACAGGAGAAAAAGGAGTCCATGATAACACTACTTTTACTTGAAAGGTCTATAAATAAGTTAAAAGTTATCGCTTATTGAGATTCAAGATCCAAAAAGCCATTTTCTTTTTAAAAGTTTATTCCCTCCTTTTTCTGGGTGTGTAATCTCCTCTCTCTTGGTTTTGTTCTTTTCTTGGTAGCAGCAGAATTGCCTGAAAATCCAACTGTGCATTTTCAACCACAAGCCGGAACAGCCGCATTGTCTACTTCAATCACCACCGCGACCACCACAACTACCATTGCTGCTACTGCCAATGGTGGCTCCTCCACCTATAACAGAAATATTAATAGCAGCAGTGGAGTATTTGCTAGTATATTTGCGTCATCTACCTTGGGCGAACTGGCACAACCATCCCGTCCTCCCTCATCGTATTCTGACTTACTGTGTGCAATGGCTGGATCGGAGTGCTCGACCATTGACCCCATGTCGCTCTCACTGTCATCTTCTTTGTATCTCTCCACTAGTCAAGCATCTTTGTTCCCGACTACGTCCCAGGATCCGTATAGGCATTATGCATCAAGTCCACAGCCAGCACTATCTGCAACTGCATTGCTTCAGAAAGCAGCCCAAATTGGTGCAACATCAGCCAACTCCTCACTTCTTCGTGGCCTCGGGCTTGCAATGTCATCTTCATCCGATCCTCAGGATAACGTCTCGATGCCAGCTTCTGCTACTATTACTGCCCCTTCCCCATCACATTGGAACATTCACATGCAGCTTGAAAACAGTTCATTTGATCCTGGTCTTGGGCTGGGGATCCCTTCCAATTGTTCTTCGGGTTTGAATGACTTGATGATTGACCCATCAACGTCACTCTTAAGTAACAAGCCGACGACTCTAGATTTTCTTGGCCTGGGAATGGGCGTTAGTGAAGGCTCCTCTGGTGAGTTTTCGGCCTTCTTGACCTCGATAGGAGGTGGACTTAACACAGCTGCTGCTTCCGTTGGTGGTGGTGCAAGCTCTGCTGGAGATGCTTGGGATGATCCTTCTGATAGGAAGACTCCTTTAATATAGTAGAAGCTCCCTTTTGTTTTTCTCAAAGCTCTATACATCTCTTAGTTTTGATATATATATTTTTTGTTTCCTAGACATATCTTAAGGTTGCTTTCTTGTTCTTTGTCTGGTTAGTTGGGACTTGCATGGTGTGTTTGAGCTACATTATTTTGGAAAAAAATGTATTTTGGAATAGTAGATTGAAGAAGAATGTGTGATTAAAAAAGAAGGAAAAGTCATTGATGTGATAGAAATTATTATTTTATTGAAGAATGTGTGATTGAAAATGAGTAGAATAATGTGGCTCAAACGGAATGTGTGATTGCATGGTGTGTTTGAGCTACATTATATTGTTGAACTTCTTTTGAAGCACATTTACGCTAGTTGGTAGGGATCATTTGGCAATTGCCATTAATATCTTTGAGACGAGAGCATTAAAGGATTAGTCAGTTTAACGAGAGTATCTGAGTTGATTAAAGTCTTAAATTTCAGTCTCGTGATTATCATAATCCCATTTGTAATTAAAACATAAATAAATAAATAAAGTTGGTTTAACAAATATTATATCTTTTTTGATATTATATTATAAACGAAAAAAAGAATTGTAAAATAAATAAAGACGAGATTGTGCATGTATGTATATGTGGATGTACATGTATATCCATGTGTATATGAATTGAGTATTAGGCCCCTGTTTGGGCCATATTTTTTTTTTCATTCTTATTTTTCTATTCATTTTCAATCACATATTTTTCAATAAAATAATATTTTTCATTATATCAATAATTTTTTCTTCTTTTTCAACCACATACTCTCCATCACATCAACAAAAAAAAAATACATTCCTTTGAAAATAATGTGCACAAAACGGGGGCTAGACATAGACTAGCAAGGCTTGAAAGGTCATTGAAAAAGAGAGGAAGACTTGACAAAAAAGGGAGTGAATTGTACGATGAGAAAGTCCTAAAAGACGTAAACAACTCCACTGCGTCAAGAAAATGTAAGTGGTTGAAAATGCTCTATGCCTTGACAAATTTTGCAAAAATAGTAGGAACATAAGCACTTTTATTTGAGTAGCGTGATGAATGTGGACAAGAATATAGAGGATGAGAGGGACGTCTCAAGAGTGGGAATTCATAACGTTTCTATACGAATAGATAGAGTTGATATTATTGTTTTTCGTATTTAATATCATTTAATATTGTGTATCAAATTTGTCATACAATAATGTAAATGTATATTTGAAATGTTTTATTGTGTTTCGAACATATATGTTATACAATAATGTAAGTGTATATTTGACACAATATATTGCATGAATATGGGCACAATTATACAAAATAGTTGTCACAGAATTTATGATTTATTTTATTAAATATGTCACAAAGAGTACTCAAACAAACAATAATGCTGGTTAGTAGTGTCCTATCAATCATATGAGACACCAAATATTTTGCATATTTTAGTGTTTTTCTAAATATGTATATTTAGATAAGTCGTACCTATAAATTATACTATAAGTTCTTATAAAATATTTTCTATTCTCGTGTTATGAATATGCTTTTCAAGGATCTATTTTTATTATTATTATTATTATTTTTATGATTTTGGGTTCTAAAATGTTATTTTGTTAAAAAAAATTAGATTTAAATATTTATCATGTCTCTCACTTAATTGCATAGGTGACAATTTTTAAACATAATAACAAACAAAATAAATCTAATTTCAATTAATTTGTAGTATATGAGAATTTTTTTCACCGCTTCTTTTAGTTACAAGGGTAAATTTGTAGTATATTTTGTTGTGATAAACTTATATTTATAATAAATAAACGATGATTTTATTTATGTATTGCATTTATTCAATATTGAGGATGCAAAAGAAAGTTCATATGTTCACGTGTACTAATATAAGTTGTATGCTAGCATTAAGAATCACAATGTGTTATAAGAGTAGATACCTTGTATTAAGAGTTGTAGTGTTAATTGATTTATCATTCATGTTTGCAATTTATTCTTATCGCAAAAACGGTTAAAGGTGACATTAGTAAATTTGAAGGTATTGAATGGACTATATATCGAGTTTAATTCTATAGCATATGACCATGCGAAGAATTAAATTTCACTTGAACATTGGATATTTCAACTAGATGAATTATAGGGTTGTGTATATTTTATTGTGACTTTGATGATTCTTTAATTCACCAATGATTGAGACAAATTTCATTGGTTAAAAATCAAGGTGGGTTGGGAGTCTCAGAATAAGTGAGAATAAGTGAGTGGAGAACAAGAATTCGTGTGGGAATCGTCAACCTCAAAAAGGGTAGAGTGGCTACCCAAGTGTTTTCTATTGAATAGTTAAAGTTTGAGTTTAGTGTTTAGCGATGGCTAAATTTTGACATCTGTAGTTGATTCACAAAATCGTTGAATAAAATGGTACTTAAGTTAGTGAAAATAACAATAAAAGAAAAATGGTCATTCGCGCCAGTACCTAATTATCGGGCTCGAATGGGAATAAAATACACATGATTGATCAAAAGAAAATATTACAAGTATATATTAGCTTATGTGATCTTATACATTTAAAAAGTGTAGTTTGTTGCCTTTAATGGCAAATATAAATACTAATAATTAGATTTGATGGTCTAGGGTTGACTAGGCATCATCTAATTATTGAAACTTATATAATATTTGTTCGATCAAGTCCAAGTGGTAGCTTTATAAAGTATTGAGACTTAATTGTGATTATTCTGAAAGTTATAAATTTAATTGTATATATAATTGAAGTTTTAGGATTACACTTTTGAAGTGATGGAATAATAATATTTGAACTTCAATTGGAACTCGAATCTCAATTAAGACTCCTATTTGCACTTGATTTGGAATTCTTATTCTACATAGATGGGAATACTTTTATTTATATAAATAGAGAATAGATGAAACCAAAATTAATAACACAATAAAATGATAACTCTTCCACAGCGTTCGAATTTAGAGAGATAAAATTATTTTCTTCTTTTTTATCTGTCAAATCCAAAATTAGTTTTTGATTTAATTAAAAGAAAGTGTCTATATGTTGGTGTAGTCTTCATTTTGAAGAATACCATAGATGACTTGAAGATTGAAAGCATCAAGTTCTTGAATTTAAAAGCTGAAAATTTATGATTCATAGCTGAACGAAAATTTGTATAATGAGTTTCGATAAATTCTAAATCTTTATTTGTTGATTATAATATTTACTCGAACATTTCATAACGATATTCTTAAACTAAAATCAGATTAATTTTCAGGTACTTCTTATTCTGCATTTCAACAACTGGTATCATACGTTTACTTGTTGTTTTAGAATCGTGATTGCATGTTCTAGTTGAGCGATGTGTAAGAATAATTGATTATATGATAATTAAATGAATTTAATTGGAATTATTGTAAAATGCTATATGATTAGTTTGTAGTTACTTCTTGATTGTAATTTATTATTTCGAGTCTATTAACGAGATAGATGAATTACGATGATCTAAATGTTTTTCAATCTCAAGATTGTAATTTGAAGATCAAGTTGTAATTTTCTAATTTTCAATTCTGTTATTTTTGGAATTCTTATAAATTAATTGAAGATTTGAAGACGATGAGACGAAGATCAAGAGTTTAAATAGTAATAAATCCCATCCATGGGTAGACTGTCTACGCTGGCATAAACAAGGTCTGCACGTGAAGATACAAATTCGCACAATTTGTTGTACAAATTTGAATCGATGTCGAGTGAATTCATGTCAACGTTTGCGTGGATCAGATCAAAATTATTTTACATGTACTATAGAGAACCTATCATATAAATCACCCTAGAGCGGATAAGACTAAGCAGAGCGAAAATGATTTTCCATGAGATGGAAAATGAAAAGTATTAGTGTGGGGGAGTTAGATTGCTATTTGGATTGTTAGTGTTGGATTCTTGGAGAATTGTGGGGATTAAAATTCAGATTAAATATTGAGTTTGAGTCCCTAAATTGGATGCTTGTATGGAGAAGTATAGTGTGATACAACTTATATATTGATCATAAATAATGTTGGAGATATTACACCGATAATGTGCATATTATATTAATCAAGAACATGTCGCTAATTTGCGTGAACTTGAAATATCATTCGACTTACTGAAATCTAATTTGAAAAAACAAATTAGTAAATTACCGACT
>CAIGRO010160074.1:0-11477 GCA_903798355.1 Fraxinus baroniana | reverse complement strand
CTTAAGAAGAATGTTTAAATTGATTGAATGCAACCGCTGGTGTTTGTGTTATCTAGTTCATCGATTTCTCTATTATGTAAAGTTGTTATTAAATTGAATCTTGAGCGCTGGTCTGGGGTTATTTAATAATTATAGTTAATTAGAACGATGATTTCTAACTAACTAAAATTAAGAAGAGATAGGAAATAATTCTAACCGTGAATATTCAAAATATAAATTAAATTATCCTTGCATCTATGATCAATTGTGGATTTCCGAATGTGGATGTGGACTTAGACTAAGGTTAGTCTTTTGATTTTTTTTCATTAATTTAGTTTTCATTTTTATTAATTGAGTTACTTACAATTGTTTGCATACAAAAACCTTTCAATCATTGTACGAAGCATAAAATATTGAATTACATACTCTTCGTACAATAGTTTACTTTCACTATTACAATAGTTTTAGAGGTTAAGATATTAATTTTGGGTGCCTACGACAACACACACCACCTTCCAAGTGGCTTTTTTCAGAATACATCTCATTATCTGCCATGTGAGCAGCAATTTTACCTTCAACTTGTACATTTTCGTTGAGTTCCATCAAGCCTCCATCTAGCGTTGGAGAATACTACTACATTGGCACTCATTCTTGATAGTTTATCCATGTCACGGACTGTTGTCATCGCATGAAACCATGTCTTACCCCATTTGCAGCCCCGATGCTTCTCTTTGAAATCTCGATGTACATGTTTTTACCCTCAATTACAACTTGGAAAGGTTCTCCCTGTTTCTAAGTCCTTATCCTCATTTTCAAACCTTCACCATTTGAGCAGAGGTTTCACCTTCAATTTGAACATTCATATCAAGATCCGTAAAGCCTTCATCTACCATCATGTGAAGAAAAGATACAACCTTCAACGATCAAACCAACGAAGAAAAGAACAGAGAAAAGTAAGAGACATGGCAGAAAATCAAAATCAAGTTCAGTTACCACCAAATGCACCAGAAAAACCAGATCCACCAAGAGATTTTTTTTGGGCTTATTTAAATCCCATACATGCTTCTGTGCATTTGACTATTATTTATCCACCTTTTGGGTATGCTAACTTCCACATTCGATCAAATGTCATCAACTTTGGTCAGAATCATCAAGACATCGGGTTTCCCAAAAAATCAACTGAAAATCCACACGAACATATTCAAGCATTTTTGACGCTTTGTGAGGTGATTTGTCTTGAAGGCATGTCAGCTAATGATTTTTTGATGCACCTATTCCTTCATAAATTAATGGAAAGTGCATGAGAATGACTAAACTTACTATTTCCCGGAAGCATCGTTTCATGGAATGACATGGTTTAAAAGTTCACCTTGAAATTATTCCCACCTTCTCGAGTCCATCAGATCATAAATGAAACCACTACATTCAAGCAAAAGGACATCGATAGCTATCTAGAAGTATGAGGAAGATTCAGGGATTAGTTTAGAAACTGCTCCAATCTGGATATTCCTAAAAATGCTAAGGCCTACATACTGAGTATCGTAATATGATTGACGCTTGAGTAGGAGGATCAATAGTGAATATTCCCTTAGACAATGCCTTAGATCTCTTTGAGAAAATAGAAAAAAATTAGACTATTTGGCCAAGAGAAAGGGAAACTTCGAAGAAAATAGCAGGTATTCACAACATTAATGTAATAACATCATTGGCAGCCTAAATGTAATTACTAACAAAGAAATTGTACATGCTCACTCAAAATGTAAGCACGGTACACCAATTAGCACTAGTCTGCAGGGTAGGTCATAAAACTGCAAGTTGTCCATTAGCGTCCACGCATGCGTATCAGACCTCATAGAGGCAACAAAATAATTCTTACTCCAACACCTATAATCCAGGTTGGAACAAACACCTAACTTCTCATGGGTTAATAATCAGGGTCAAGAATGTCAGATTCAAGGCAACCTACTATTGTTTCAACAACAACAAGAGAAGAAGTCATCGTTGGAAGAATTAGTGGCTAAGTTCATTACCAAGAGTGAGACTATTTTTCAGAACTAGTAGGCTATTATTCAAAATCAGTAGACTGCAATTAAAAATTTGAAAACTTAGGTGGGGGAAATAGTAGTTGCATTGGTGAACAAAACACATGGTACCCCAGCAACACTGAAAAGAACCCACAAAAATAGGTATTAGCAGTGGAAGCTGTAAATTTTGCAATTATTGAGATACAAGAAATTGAGCATATAGCTCCTGTTTAAGCATATGTGTCACCTATTCCATTTTCTCAAAGACTTCAACGATAGCCTAAAGAGTAGGCCTGGACAAAACCTCCAAACCGAGCCGAATTGAGCGATTCATCTTAAGTTAAATATCAGAATGGGTATTTGAACCGAGAATTGACAGGTTTGGTTTGGTTCTCAGTAATAGACTAAGAACTGAAAAATCGAATAAGAACCAAATATCCCTAATTTTTTTTTAAAATCTTAGATAAGCCAAATTATTTTTTTAAAAATAAATTTGTTAACTAATTAATTTAGCCCAAACTCAAAATATGATTTGCCTACTTCTAATTTCCGGCCCCAAGTCCAATTAATCAAATTGATCTGAATTTTACCCGAATCTATTATTCTAACATAGTACCGTTTCTGTCTGGTGAAATCGAATTGAAAGCATTTCTTTATTATTGTAACCTCGCTATTTTCTCGTGATTTTAGGTGTCAAATCTATGGAGAACTCATCAAAGAGAAGCGCAAAAGATATCACAGGACTAGACTACATTATTTTGTAAGATCTAAAATTGAACATGTCATCAGTTAAATGAATATAGCGATATTGTAAATATAAAAAAAAATGATTATTGTACGGAATTTGAGAACCCAATTGAACTGAACTGAACATGAACGGTTACTTAATTAAATTTGGACCTGATGGTTCCATTTGCTAAATACCCCAAAATTTAGGTTCGGTTCTGGAATCTGAGAACCGAATTGAACTGAACCGAACATGAATTGTTCCTTAATTAAAATTGGATCCGATGGTTCCATTTGCTAAATACCCCAAAATTTGGGTTCGATTCTAAGGAGAACCTAACCATGTCCAATCCTACTAAAGAGGAATGAGTTCTGGCCATTATAACTAGAAATGAAATTCAGCTACCAGAAATTATTGTGAAAAAAAAGAGACATAGGAGAATCAGGTACCCACCACATGCGAGGAACAAGTGGGTCAGTTTGAAGAATCAATAAAAGTAAATTAAGAAACAGATACTTCATGGGTTAAGGCAACCATTCCTGTCAATAAACACATACCTTCAATCCCATTCCCTCAAAGGTTGTAGAATAATAAGGAGGAAAAACAATTCAAGAAGTTCTTGGAAGTACTCAGAAAACTTCATATCAACATTCTTTTCATTGATGCCATTCAACAAATTCCAAATTACACAAAGTTTTTGAAGGAGATGTTGACCAAGAAGAGAAAATTACCGAAGATGAAACAGTTGCATTGACTGAAAAGTGCAGTCCAATCATAAAGCAGATGCTTCCTCATAAACTAAAACATCGAAGAAGTTTCATCGTACCTTGCTCTATAGGAACTTCACACGATTTAAATGTTTTAATTGATTCTGGAGCAAGTTTTAATCTGATGCCACTATCTATCTACAAGAAATTAGGATTGGATGATCCAAAAGAAACATTAATAATCCTACAACTGGAAACATGATACTCAAACATCCTTATAGAACAGTGGATGATATGTTCATTAAAGTTGGAGATAAGTTCTTTCTAGCTAATTTTATCATCTTTGATATAAAAGCTCAACACATACCATTAGTTTTGGAAAGGCCATTCTTAGCAACTGCATAAAGATTAATGGATTTTGAAAAAAGGTGAATTATTCTGGAGGGTGGAAGAAAAATAACAAAGCTTCACAATGAATGCTCCACTCAAGCAAGCACATGACATTGAGGAGTGTAAAAGAATAGACCATTGGAGAAGTAACATGAACAAGAAGGAAGAATGTGGATAATTGGGCAGGACACCAATGGAAATCTTATAATTTGGAGGCTAAAAAATGATTTAAGGAACAACTGTCGGTGCAGTCGATGCATGGCTTAAAACTCTCTTTTCAAACCACCATAAATAGCGAAAACAATAAAGTCAAGCTAAAGAATATAAACAAAAACTTATTGGGAGACAACCCAATTTTCTGCCTTTTATTTATTTTGCTTCTTAGATATGGGACTAGTAATTTTTATTCTTTTTAGTAGTAAATAGTATATTCATTCCCACATTTTCCTTTAGGGTGTGTATGAGATTACCATAAATTGTTCTATGTTATGATTGAATTTTCTAACTTCGAAGGAACATTACATATGAGCACAGTGGACAAGGGAAAAGACATAGCAAGTGAGCCTTCGTTTTCAAGCCAATTCATTCACCACCTGTAGATTTACATTAGGGGAGTACTTAGTTCCTTTCTTTACCCTTAATTTTTGTATATTACTTGTTATATTTTTAGACATTGAGGGTAATGTCTAAAAGTTTGGGAGTGAACGAGACGAACGGCCTAGTGGAAAGAGAAGTGGAAGTTGACACTTCTACCAACTATGTCACGAGCCACCATGACGGTGATGTTCCCATGGAAGGGAATTTTCCTTCATAATGTCCTCGTGAACACGAGCCTCAAAGGTCAACCAGTGTCTTTGATAGGAATGGACCCATGAGGCCTGGAAATGGGCCTCAACAGCCTCTCCAGCTCAAGGAGTGCAAGAACAACATCAGGGGTATGAGCCTTAAGGAGTGCCACTACCATCTAGAAATAGGTGGGAGAGAAGGGACGCAGCGAGTGCGAAAAATCAGGTAGGAACATTATAGCCCCGCTATCAAATAGAAGAAGACAACTCTGACGGTCCTTGCAGGTCGTTCGAATTGGATGACGATGATGAAAGTTTGCCATTCTCCCAAGAACTAAGAAACGCCCCAGTTCCCAGCCACTTTGTGCCGTCGAAAATACCCAAGTACGAAGGAAGAGGCGACCCTGCAAAACACCTCAATAACTATAAGACTCAAATGTCTCTGCGAGAAGCCTCGCCAACACTATTCTGTACTGTACACGATCTTTGCCTAGTTTTGGGGCTTTATAGTGGATTCGAGCAATATCTATAGGGATGCTCAACGGGAGATTAGGCATTAGAAGTGGTCGCTGAACCTCTGATGCCTTTGGCAGAAAACCTTGTGTTCCTGTTGTTCGTTTGAGCATTTTACCTGGGACCAAAACGTGGTTTTTTTTTACCAAAAACGTGGAGCCAAAACGTGGTTTTTTTTACCTGGGACCAACAAATCAAAAGGTAAAAAAAATTATTTTTCCTACAATTATACCACCCTTCAAGAGTTGAAAATAGAAAGTAAAGAAGAAAAATCTCTTTCTCTTATGGTTGCCAAAATTTTATTTTTCCTACACATTTTCATTTGATATTGTTCTAATGCGTTGTGAGGATATTGATTCGAACTAAAATAGTCCCGTTTCCTTATAGCTGTTGAAACTAGCAAACAAAGTTCCGGGTTTTATCTTTGCGAACCTCTGTACAAACAACATAAAAGACTTTCTGCCATATATTTCATTTCAAACTTCTCAATAGAAATTATATGTCCCATGTAATAGTCTGAAATCTCTTCTTACAATCAGGATATTGTTCACATATATTACTAAGAAATTTATTTACTCCAACTAATCTTATGGTACATACACTTGTTGACAATGTTCTCCACAAAACCACATTCTAAAACCAGGTGAATCTTAATATACCATTGATAAGAGGTCTATTTTTGCTTGGTTTTTTCATAGCCTAGAATTGTCAAACAGTGCAAGGCATGACAAGGCGGAAAAATCAAGCTTCAAGCCTTACGAGCCTATGACTTAGGCAAAAAATGGATATTTTTTTAATAGTATTTTAATTATTCTATGACCATTAAAATAAAATAATACGTGACAAATTACTAAATCATAAAATTTATAGTTATTTAATAATTCCTGGTAGTAGACAGTTTTCCAAAACTAGAAGATTAAAATTGAAAGCACGAGACCTTCTGAGGTAAATGGGCCCTAGAAATCATTCACACTGATTTAGTTCCTAGGCCAACATTATACATGAGGTCTTAGAAATGGCTTTAAAGATATTAGTAATTATTTTTTTTTTCCAATTTTTTAAATAATGGAGAAGCCGTTTGAAGCATAGCCCTACATTAGTCGGTCAAAAGAGGGGCTGACTGCATTTTTTCCATGCCTTTCCCATAGCTGGACATTTTGAAAATGCCTAAGCAGCGCAGTTCATAACTTTTTAGAACATTGCGAAAACAAGTCATTAAGGAGGACTAAGAAAATCAACATCTACGGATTTGGAACAACCAAATTAAGTTATAAACTAATTTTAAAATTTATCGTAATACCATAATTGGATTTCGCTCCACTAAACGTGTCAAATTCAATATCACAAAGCAAATCAACATAGGAAAACAATCAATTGGTAAATTTAAGACTAGAGTGTATCTAATACCATAATTTAAGAATTGTATGCAAACAATTCATGATAAAATGCTAATATACATACCTGATGCCTCCAGCCATAATCTTCAAGAATTGCTTGTAGCGAACAATAGAACCATTAAGGAAGAAGTGAATGAGGGGATGAGAGAGAGAGAGAGAGAGAGAGAGAGAGAGAGAGCTTAACGCCGCTATCTTGTTCAATATATTTTAATGTCAGAGGTCAATGTGGCTCGTCTATTCTCCACGGTTGACCAAAGTGTACTACAAGCTAGCCTCTTTAGCTATTATTTACTAGGTAAATATGAGCTGAATTAATTGTATTTCTAGTTTTTTAGCACCTCCAGTTTGGCCAAATTATTTTAATATCATTCTCATTT
This sequence comes from Fraxinus baroniana, assembly GCA_903798355.1. Lineage (NCBI taxonomy): Eukaryota > Viridiplantae > Streptophyta > Magnoliopsida > Lamiales > Oleaceae > Fraxinus > Fraxinus baroniana. The sequence goes on along the minus strand of CAIGRO010160074.1, from coordinate 4,578 downwards.
TTGTGTTGAAAAAGTAACCTAAAACTGGCAAGTCTCTAATACTATATCTAACAGGGCTCCATTAATTCTTTCGATGAAACCTCTTGTGCGATATCAGTGCAATGTAAACCTTTGATGCAATGTTGGTAAAGTTAAGAATTGTGTCACCGCCCCCTACCCCGGCATATTTGGTAGGTGAAGGGGAAATAATCATGTTCACATTAAATCAATTGTTCTGGCATAGGATTAGGTAACTTTAACCTTTTTAACCAAGCAATAAAGAAATAAATATTAGTTGAAGTCTTCTAGCATATCAAGTTAAGACTATGAGACTTATATCAGTCGAAAGAAAGAAGAGTGGGTAAGTTGACTTCTTCTAGCAATCAATCCTGGGGCTTTCACTTGCTTATTGGGTATGATAGGGATTCTCACAAATAACTTATCAGTTTCAATTTCTTCTATCAAGAAAACTGTGCTTCAGATAATTCATTTGATTTGAACCACCTCTTAACTCAAAACTATAGTGATTAAAGTAAATAAGTAGTTTTAAAATAACGGGGACCACTTTAATTTCCTACAAGAGACTAGTCCTACACACAATTGTCCACAAGTATACTCCGCGTCAAGAAAATTCAAAAATTCTATAGTGTAAGCAAAAATTTTAGAAAGAAAAAAAAAATAGTAAAATATGAAGGAAGAGGAGAAGAAGAAGACTACCTTCAGGCAAAGACGTCACAGTCTTTATAATCTTTTGTGGTAAACTTCTTGGTTTTGTGGTGATAGGACACGTTCAGCCAATCCATGAGGTGGAGCAGTAGTTCTTGACACATTTTGCAAAGTACCTGCAGATGATGTTGCTCCATATTTAAAACAAGTATCTATAGAGAGTGAAGATTTTTAAGCATTCAAATGCATCAGTAAGTAATTTTTTTTCGTAGTGGTAAAGCAATGAAATATAGTAGGACAGCAGAGGATGGGAAAAGGGGAGTGGTGAGTGTTCTTAGATTAATTTTTGGATCTCAATAGTCTCTCTAACCCAAAAGCCACTAAGGTTTTATGATTCACAGCAGCTGCAACACTTGTGCGATGTCGGTGCATTTAAGAATTTTGTGTCACCTCCCCCTCCCCCATCATATTTGGTGTGTGAAAGGGATCGGCTCACATTAAATCAATAAATTTGCCACTGTATCAGATGTTTGAGAACAAGAAGAATATTAAAAAAGGGTCATCAGATATTGATACAGTTCAGTTAAGAAGAATGCCATCTCTGGACATGAATACAATCTGGGATGCACCTCTTGTTTCAGATTCATGAACACACAAGCCGGGTTTCATCATGAAAATCCACAAATTCTTGTACTTTGGAGTTTGGTGACATGTTTGGTGCGCATTAAAGTACAATTAATGAATAAAATTTTAACTTATTTTTCATCTTTATTCACGTCCAACACTGTCTACAGTACATCTCACCAAGGGAGCCATTATTATTTGTGCTTTATGTCTATCACAGAAACAAGGTCTAATGTTATATTCAGGATGCGTATACATGTTCATCAAACATACAAATAGGTCTTGTTTTTGAAATATTTTTGTTTGCTTGAGCATGATATGTAAACATTTTACTTCATGTGTACCTTTTTGGCTACTTTGTTCGATTTAGAATTGATGATTATGTTAGGTTTTGCTCATATAAGCTTTTCTAATATGTTGAGAAGTTTGATGAATTTTAAGGCTTCATAACAATATGAATTATAAAAAAAGAAGAAAAAACAAGAAGCAATTTTTGTTTTTCAGCCTCTTTCTTAGAAAGAAGCTAATTCAAACATTCTCAATTGATTCTTGTTTTAATAGCTAAAATTCAAGTGCTTATATCGCTCAAATAAGTCCCATTCAGGCAAATGTCATAGTTGTTAAGGGGTGTAATTGGGCTGGGTCACACTTCAGCCCACATTAAATTGTATCACGAGAGCTATGATCTACAGTTAATGTGTATCAAATTAGACCCCACGCAACAAATTTTCTTGGCCCATCATAGCTCAGAAGCATAATGGGTGAAGTGTCAAACGGTTTGGAATTCCTCGCGACAGAATGCATTGGGAGAACTTTACTCAGAATTCTAGATTTTTGTTCAAAAGGAAAGCCCCTTTCTCTGCCATTTAATTGATTATAGTCGTGATGCTCACCACTCCTTGAGGTCAAGGACGGCGTCTATTTTGTGCCGGAAACATTGATTTTCTAATTAAAAATCTGAATCTTGCAAGATCCCAAGGTCTGCATATTTTCCAATCCCAACATAACAGGTCTTTCAAATAGAACACTAAAGTCAGAACAAACACCACAGTCCAACCTATCTTTAGGAACCAACAAAAACGATCACTCTACTACATATCTTTACCAAAGAAGAGAATCAAGAAGAGTAGAAGAAGTTCATCACATTTCAATATGGAACACACTGTCAAGAAATAAAATACTTATTTCACTAAAATACATATTCGCTAAAACAAGTTCAAGCTCCTCTTGGGGAATGTTATCCAATATTGAATGGGACTATAATATTTTTGACAAAATTTTAACTTTTTCCTATCCTTAATACTGATGTCCATCACTCTCAAAATTCAATCTACCTTACAGAACAGAACATGCCATAAAGAGATTTCATGGTCCCTAACAACTGATTCATCGCTGTCAATGGGGCCAACTTCTTCCTCTTCCACAAGGATTGACACTTCACCTTAAACACAGATCGAAGTTCTCTCTCTACCAGATGATAAAATTTCCTTTTCCTCCATTCCGCCATGTCCCAGAATGTTGTCCTTGCATCCAATTGCGCCTGGTCCCATATCTGCAACTCAGATGCTCCTTCAATTGGTGAAATCTAGATGAAAATATGAAGTTCGACCCAAACTACACCTGGGGGGTGTAAATAGGTGATTACGCGGAATTAAAAACTTAACAATTAAATAGCAACAAGTCACTATTAATTATCTCTAGATGGTTAATCATGCAATTTAGATTTTCCTATGTTGAATTACCGCAATTATGAAGACAGTAAATAAACACAGAATTGATCACAGAGAAACCCTAACTGGGTAAAATTTTTGAGCACTTTGCCAATCAACAATCCTCTATAAACGATTTATAACTTACAATCTACCAGACTCGACTACCATTAGTACTTTCTGACCTCCTGACTGCAATTCCAACAACTTTCCTGGATTTCGTGCTCTCGTACCAACTCCCAGCTGCAGTTTCCAAAGCTCTCATGGATTACGCTCTGCTGTAGCAACTTCCAACTTTGTGAAATCGTGTATCTCTTGTGGATTAATGAAGAACACCACGTTCTTTAACGACTGGAACTCCAATCACCTTCCCTCGATCTTCATAACTCCAACAGATATGAAAGAAGCATAAGTTTGATATTTGGATTGCAAGCTTGATGTTTTCATCGCTAATAGCCAATAACAGGATGAATGTTGAAAGAAAATTTATGAAGATGATCTCAAAAGAATGTGTTTTTCTTAATGTTCAACCTTGTGAAAACCGTTTAGATGTGTTCTGATCTTTATATGTAGGTTAAAGAATGAATGAGCCAGATAAAAAACCTTTAAAAAAAGAATTATAAATTCCCCGGATAACCATGTCGCTCGAGCGAGAGCTGGGCGACAGGCGAGCGATAATGTGTGGCTCAAGCGAAGGTCGGCGACAGTCGGGCAACGCAATTTCTATTTTTGAAGCTCGAGCCAAACCTTGGAGACAGTTTAGCGAAATTTCGGCGCTGTTTTTTCCCTCTTTCCTATTCTCGAACCCTAGACCTAATATAACTTAATTTCAACTAATTGCACATTACTCCTTGACTTTTACAACATATTAATTTTGGTCCCTTTTGTTCACAGACTTGCCAATTATATCAAATACCTAACACTCGACATTTACATTTTCCAGCTTGGAAAGACACTCATGTGTTATCGTTTTCCTTTTCATATCCTTTCAACCTTTGGCATAGAGAGATCATTTAAGCCGTCGTTTGCCACTGTATGAAACTAATGAACTGGCACTGCACTATTGCTACTTTCTCCTTGCCCAAGATTGTTGTCCTTTCACCCAAACACATCTTGTCCTGACTGTAACTCAGATGCTTTATTTGGTGAAATCTAGATTTTCACATTTTTAATCTACATTGTAGCTTGAAAAGACATTTCCACTTCCTCATCTGCCTTCGCATAACCTTCCAAGTTGCTTTTCTCAGAATACATCTCATTCTCCGCCATGTGAACAGCAGTTTCACCTTCAACTTGTATATAATTATCAAGATATATCTAGCCTGCATCTAGCATTGGAGGAAACTGCTGCATTCTTCATAATTTGTGTGTCCTGGACTATTGTCCTAGCATCTAACCACGTCTCATCCCATCTGTAGCTAGAGTTGGCAAACGAGCCGAGCCGGCTCAGCTTGGCTCGTTGCCCACGAGCTCGAGCTCATGGCTCGTTATAAAATGAGCCGAGCTCCTGCTTGGCTCGTTGCTCATGGGCAAGCTCGGCTCGGCCCACGAGCTAGTACTATAGCGAGCCGAGCCGAGCCGAGCTACTCGGCTTGGGCTC
>CAIGRO010160044.1:0-10601 GCA_903798355.1 Fraxinus baroniana | reverse complement strand
TTTTTTTTTTTTTTTTTAATGATGACACTTTTTTGACTGACGTCAATCTCGCAGGTTACATTGCTTAACTTGGAGGAACTAAATATTGGTAAATTGGGTTGTACAGTAAAAATATTGTACGAGGAAAGGCAAATCAGATCTCTTCATAGGCTAAGACAACTTTCAGTGGAACTTTTGGATGACGTGTCTGTATTGTTTGACTTTGAGGATCCAACGGCTAGTGAAGATCAAGTAGAAAATGTACTTGGTCGATTAAACTCGTTGAAGCTAGAAGGATTACCTAAATTAGCGCACATTACAAGGATGGTTCCTAAANAGACAACTTTCAGTGGAACTTTTGGATGACGTGTCTGTATTGTTTGACTTTGAGGATCCAACGGCTAGTGAAGATCAAGTAGAAAATGTACTTGGTCGATTAAACTCGTTGAAGCTAGAAGGATTACCTAAATTAGCGCACATTACAAGGATGGTTCCTAAAAGAATGCGTATTTTCCAGAATTTGGCATCACTTCAAGTTTCAGCATGTGACAACTTAAGGTACTTATTCTCACAATCTATAGGCAACTCACTTGTGGCTCTAGAAAGTCTACGAATTCACAATTGTGAAGCATTGGAAGGGATTATTAGAAGGGAAGATGGATCTTTGGCGGTTCAGTTCCCAAGACTGAAAGAACTCAAGCTTCTACAGCTGAGAAGTTTTAAGAGCTTCGAATTTGAACCAAACTCCGTTTTCAACCAGGTACGTGTATGTGCATGAGGTCGTATTAATTTTTCTAAAGGATGCTTAGTCCTTTCACATGGAGTTCTTAAGTCTTAAAAGTAAAATTATATATATTGAAGTAAACAAAATTGGAGCCAGCTTTGAAAAGCCCCGAGATCAAAAATATTAGGTATACCATTGTCCATGAATAAATATATATTATGACGGTGGGAGGAAAAACGAGTGATTTGTCTATAGTTAGATTATCAATTAACATAAAATATATAATTCAACAATAACGTAAACAAGAAGAGAGTTAGAAAGCAACCCTTAGGGAGTTATATCAAGGACAATGCCCTAAACTCGTGTTACCTTGCCTTGGTGTGGGTAATTTCAACACTACAAGACTTCAAGATAAAATTCATATAACTCGTGCCGGTTCTCCCTCTATGGGCACGACCACAAGGAGATAAAGAACGAGCATTTATCAAAGGCTAATTATATTACCACTACAAATTTTAATTACTACACCACATTATAATCACACCACAATTAAAATATATTTTTAATAAATACATCACAATAAATTTACAATTATAATCCCAATTCAATAAAAACAAAAAACAATAAAATCTTGTGGTGTACTTATCACCAATATTAATACTCATTCTCTCAACCTTTCCCCTCATTATTTCACAGCCACGAAGGTTTCTGATCTTGAGAATTAAAATCAGTTTCTCCCAAAGAAAGTCCAAGTGTAATGATTTTTGGATTTGTTGACCATTTGGTCTTTGTTGTTTAAAGAGCTTCCTGCTCATCCGTGTTTCTAGCTCTACAGAGCCTTCGTAGTTTTCAGTTTCTGATATCTCAATTGAAAATTTATGTCGAAAGTTCCAATCCTATAACTGAATGTTTTCTTGCACCGTCCATTTGTAATTTATTGCGAAGAATACGAGGATACCTCCATCTGAGAATGAAAATTATAAAACTGTAACACGCTTATACCTCCATTTGAGAATGAGGGGCAAGAATTTTTGATTCAGTTCATAAGGTTATGATGTGGAGCAAGCGTTTTTTATTCAGTCCACGAGGCATTAGTTTGCAGACAGTTCCTTTCCATGAATCAAAAATTGTCCAACGAATTGTGCCAATAATAACATTCTCAAATTTTGTCCAGCGATTAGTGCAAATAATAACATCCTTGATTTTGTCGCTCAATAAGCATAAATAGTTTCCTGGAGTTTCGCTGCAAGAATGATCAAGCACTTCTATAATTTCTGGTGATGAGTTTAACCTTCAATGATACAAGAAATTAAGGAAAAAGAAAGAAAGAAATTAGGTTTTATATTTGTGGTGTAACAATAATTTATTTAATTAAAAAATATATTAAAACTCTAATTATGTAATTTTACTTAAGGATATTCAAGTAAATAAGAAATTTGTGGTGTACTTAGTAAATTTTGTAGTGGTAATATAATTACCCTAAACGTAAATCTTTGCTTTCTTGTGATGAGCAANAAAAATATATTAAAACTCTAATTATGTAATTTTACTTAAGGATATTTAAGTAAATAAGAAATTTGTGGTGTACTTAATAAAATTTGTAGTGGTAATATAATTACCCTTTATCAAAATGCCAAGTATAAGAATATAGCATGAAATGTAGATGTTGTATTTTTCCAAGCTATGTTTGCATGGTTATTTTTTTCAATGAAATATCACCTCCTTTTTTAGTGTAAAATCAATCCCCACAATAAAGAATTTAATTCATTAAAATAGAAGTTACATAAAAAACAATAGTGTTTTAATTTGTATTATAACTGCAAATTGAAACAAAAAACTGCAATATTAATTTAGAAAGTTTTAAGACTTTTATGTTACAATAATGACTGCATAAATCTGAATTAGAGTGAATTATAGGAGCAGATATTTTTATCTGGAATCATCCAAAGTAGGTCATAGTGTTACCAAACTAGCTGGTTCAGTATGATGCCAGTTAAAATTCATTCGCTTCTAGGTTTTAGAATCAAGAATCGGATGATTTTGCCTTCGTAGAATTATTTTTTTTAATAATCATTGTCTCAATTAACTCATAATTTATGTTGGTTTACTTACGTAAATATCCCTTATATTGATTTACATAAATTAATAAATATTAGGAATAATCAATAATTTTGTCTCTAAAATAGAAAGTGAAGAAAAAGAAATAAAAAAAAAATGCATGCAATAGTTTATACTTTATGATCTATTTATTCTGAAACATAAAGCAACCGTACATGACTGAATAAGAGAAGTGTGGTTCAGTTCTTTTTATTTTTTTGGCCACAGAAGCAATGATTTCATTTTCACTTTTCCAAATGTTCGATTTGATATTCAAGAAACTCGAACCAACCCACCTGGTGCCAATCTCTACTGAGTTCTCTAATAGAAACTGTTGGTCCTAAATCAAAGTTTTGTAACACAAACACAAAATCATAAGAAATTGCAGAATCAAAAACAAAACACGAAGGAATTTTTCTCCCCCTTTGGGGCCCGGATGTTCAGTTACAAGAATCTACTCACCCGTTGAGCATCTACCACGTATATTGAGCTCGAATCTACTAAGAAAAACCACAAAGTACAGATTACAAATATATGAAAAAATCTAAGATTGAACTCGAATCCACTAAGAAAAATCACAAAGCTCTCCTATACAGTATTTCACTCTACAATCACTAATGTATACAAAATACATCCAAAAATATCACTAAGATATTACAGAGATCAACATCACAAGATCTCAAGCACAGAGCAGAGAGAAAAACTCGAGAGAAGAAAGAGAGAACCCTAGAGAATGCAAACAATTCCACACTCGAAGGATCCAAAGATAGGATATAAAACAACTCTTTAGATTCTCAATCCAACAGTCCAGAATATGCCACGTGTAGAGCTAAGATTACACCACTTAATAAAACAACAAACCCGTTGGCCCAAGCAGCACAAACAAGCCCAAGTAATATAATAGAAGATGCCCAACAGAATAGAGAGGCAACTTATTAACCAACAGAAACTAATTATAGGAGAATCAAAATTAACTTACATTTTTCTTCATAAATCGTTTACTTAGACAAAGTTAACTAATCATATTTTTTTTACTTTAATACTTGTACATTTCTTTAGAATATTTTATTGTTCAATTCAACGACATACAATTAAATTGTGTCCTTGATTATAGTAAAATAAATGCTTTGAGAGTTATGCTAATTAGAGCATCTCCAATGCTTTTAGTGGATTTCTATAAAAATTACCATATGAGCAAGATAGAAAATATTTCTTAAGCTGATGTGATAAACATATATTGTCTTAGCAGTGTGATTACCAGCAAGCCCCCATAAATTAGAGTGTGCACTCTAGGATTCTAGTGATTTTGTGAATTCATCTCACAATAATCACAAAGCGGCATCTCAATCATACAATCTTTACTAAATACGCATTTATTATTGAGGAGATTAAGCCCCTTATTACTCACATGTGCAAATTATCAGATTTCTTTCTTTTCATAATCTGTTAAAAGCTCCAAGAGAAGTACTGCTATCAATAGCTTTTTCTTATTTTCCATTAAAGACCCCCAAATCAAAGTTGTGACTTAGTGATTCAATTTCACCAACATAGCACAATACACAGAACCACTTCTGAACAAATGCAAAATGCAAGAACACAAACAAGTACTGCAAGATATTAAGAAGCATACAAAATCGCAAAGAAATTGTTATTTCTTAGGTCAACTTATATTCACTGTCCTATTACCCCCAGGATTTCGTATGAATCATGTTCCCAGGTCAAAGAAGAAAAAAATCAGGTCAGGTCCAGGTCAATACTAACAGGAAAATATTGTATACTACAACAATATACCAACAACAGGTTTAGAGCATAGTATACCAATTTCACCCAGAAATTTAAGCACTAATTTCAACAAATTCAACAAATCAACAATTCCACAAAACAATTATGCACACGAGCAAAGAAGACTGCAACCAACTCACATAATAATCGCACAGTATTAATTTTTAGTATGAGAGTTCGAGAACGCAAACCGAGGAGGCCAAGAGTGAGAGAGATAATTGAGAGATCCGACTTACCAAGAAAATTAGGGCAACCAAGTGTAGTATATATAGTAAAAAGAGGATGGTTTTAGCCATAAATGAACGTAGTCTTCTTCTTTCATGAACTTAATAATAAAATGTTTTACATCATTAAGACCAATCTTAAACTTACAGTTAAACCCAATTGAACAGAAAACTTTACTTATCTTTAGTAATGGTGGTATTCTACATGCATGAATCACTAACTATCATGAACTTGAATAGAATGGATACCTGCACAAGTGCTCTTATGAAACTGCTGAATGCCCCTCGTGTGACAGAGGAGGCTTATTATGAATAATAGCGGTGGAATTTTGTGAAACAATTGGAGATGTCAGTGTGAGTCCGATTGTACTGGGGTGGATTTGTTGATGTTGGTAGATTTTTTTTTTTTTATTTATTTATTTTTTGTGGTGATCGGTGGTTGGATACTTGGCATTAGACCGAGGATTCCTTAGTCTTCTTGTTTACATTGTAAAATTATACAAAATACATTCTTAGTCACCAAAAACCATCTATATCCAAATACTTATATTTTCCATATAATGTAATACATGATAAGTTTAGTACTAAACATCATCTCAGCAAGGTTATAACTCTACAACGTTAATGGAAATACATATAAAGAAATGAAGTTTTGTGATGACCATTTTATGCTCACCTGATTAAGTCAATTTCTTGCAGCCTACATTGCCCAACTTGGAGGAGTTTAATATTGGTGGACTGGACATTACCATAAAAATATTGTATGAGGCGAGACATATCAGATCTCTTCATAAGCTAAGAAAACTATCGGTGGAACTTTTGATTGATGTGCATATGCTATTCGACTTTGATGGTCTAATGGTTACTGAAGATTGTGTGGAAAGTTTACTTGGTCGGTTAAACTCATTGAAAATGTTAAATCTACCTAAATTAGTGCACATCACAAGGAAGGTTCCTAAAGGAATTTGTGTCTTCAAGAATTTGACATCACTTGATGTTGGAAAATGTGGCAGCTTAAGGTACTTATTTTCACCTTCAATGGCCAATTCGCTTGTGGCTCTAGAAAGCCTAGATGTTGTAGATTGTGAAGCAATTGAAGAGATTATTGGAAGAGGAGGAGAAGAAGAAGAAGAAGAAGAAGGAACTTCAGAGATTGAAATGGTCGAAGAAAGAATGACGAACAAAATTGTGTTTCCTAAATTGTACAGTCTACAACTCAAAAATCTTGAAAAACTCAGAATGTTTTCCTCTCAAAACTGTAAAATTGTGCTCCCTTCACTGGATAAATTGGAAATTCAACATTGCCCTATGATGAAAAAATCTTTTTTACGACAACTAAGTGCAGTGAAGCTCAATTACGAATTTATTTCCGCTGGTGAAGGTATATTTCTTCTCGATTCCCATTTTACAACATCTACTCTAATTAATATATATGCAACAGAAGTGATAGCAACAAATATTGACTTGGATATTTCCGCAGCAGAAAATGATGACAGCAAAGGAGATGAGGATATCCTGGGTTCTGGAGCTGTAACCTCAATAGATGATGTTGACCCCGAAAAACGTGACTCTCACGTGGACAACAGACGTTGGGTCCACTCACGCGCAACTCAAGCAAATCAAATAGAAGATCAAGATTAAATCTCCATAGAGGTGAAAAATGTATATTAGGAGTTTTCAAGGTGATTTGTATATTCAATAGTTCAAGAGTCTAAAGTATGAAAATCCAACCCTTTTTCAGTTACATAGGTGTTCTATTTATAGTGCTTTGGCCGACGTGGTGTCTGTTGGATCAGAACCATGTGGCCTCATCTACTTGACTGAGATTTCACATCATTGTCTATTAAACATTAAATACATTGACAATGGGTCAACCACCCTACACAATAGGCTAACACACCTGACATTCATTATTACATATGTTACATCAATTACTTCTGAAAATTGTCCAAGGATCTTGTAAGAGACAACTTCAACTTTATGAGATTCAGGTGAATGGAGGGCCTTGGTTGGGGAGGCTTTATATTGGTTCTCTAGGTAAAGAGCTCCAACTTCTTCCGCCCCTCCACGTAGCGCTTCGGACATATGCGCTTCGGCCATTTAGACAGTGCTTCGGAATAAAGGCTTCGGCCATTCATGAATTCTTCACAGCTGGCCAACTAGGCCTTGTTGACTTTTCTGCCCACATGGATTACTACGTGGTATTTTGATATGAGCCTTGGCTGTGAGGCGTTACAGATTATACTTTGTAATTTGAATTTGAATAGTATCAATAGAATAGCAGTAGGTTGCGTAGGCCGTATTATTCAAGTTATACGATGTAAAATCATCTAATATGGGATATGAAAGAAGCATTCAATACATTTCATTTCTAAATCCTACAACCTTCGATGGACCATTCGCTTGTGGCTCTAGAGAGTCAATATGCAGATTGTGAAGCAATTGAAGAGATTATTGGAGGAGGAGGCGCTTCAGAGATTGAAATAGTTGAAGAAAGAATTAATGACGAGCAAAATTGTGTTTCTTAAATAGTCTACAACTCAAAAATCTTGAAAGATTACGAATATTTTCCTCTCAAGACAATACAATTGCGTTCCCACACTGGATAAATTGAAAATTCGAGATTGCCCTCTGATGACAAAATTTTGGTTACGACAGCTAAGTTCACCAAAGCTCAGGTACCAATTTATTTCCAATTTCCTGGATGTTGAAGGTATACTTATTCTAGATTCCCATCTTACAACATCTACTCTAATACACATGGTATAATTGCCATTTATATTATTTATTTATGCATGAATAATTGGAAAATTAATATGCTCTGGTTCTCAGGCAGTCAGGCTTGAAGGATGAGGAGTATATTTGTAGCAGATAAATCCATTCAGCAATGGCACCTGAGTTGAATTATTATTGAGAGAGCCTCCATCAAGTTTTACCTCTATTTCTAAGCTTTAAATTATGTTGCCATGCATAAAATTAGAGATTGTTGTTAATTGTATAAAATTAGGGATTGTTGTTCATTGCATAAAATGGTTGACATGCATAAATTTCAGATGGTTGTTGATGAAATCTAGTTTGGCAATTTAAGTTGTTGAAATATTTACTTTTCTAATGTTACTAAGAGAATTTATTTTAATTGTTATATAATTACAAACATAATTTGCTAAAGGTGATATTTGAAATTTTTAATTTTTATTATTTTTTAGTTTAATGATGAAAATTATATAGGTAAACTAAATCTATTGAGACGTTTTTTTTTTCCTAAATTTATTAATGACAATAAACTTCGTCATTAATGTTGAACCATTCTTTTAATGTTATTTTGTTACTTGCATATTTTTTCAACGGTAACATTCATTTATTTTCATTTTTAATGCTTATAAGCGTTACAATTTTCATCGATATATCAAAAGAGAAATATGATGTATACTGAAATCCCGGTTTATTTATTTGATTGTACCCCAAACTCATACCCAAGTTTTTTTAGATTTTCAATACCAAAAAAAAAAAAGATTATCCCATGTTTGGTACACATTAAAATTCTCATTCTCATTTTTCTACTTATTTTTAACCACATTTTTCAATAAAATAATATTTTTCATCACATCAATAACTTTTTTCTCTTTTTAACCACACATTCTTCATCAATCTACTATTTCAGAATATATTATTTCAAAATAATGTGGTTCAAACACACCCTAAATGTCTTCTATTATTGGACTTGGTCTGTAACGGTTGGTTTACAATAGCCTAGATTTTATATTTTGGGCAGTAAAAAGAAGAATTAAAAGTAAAAATATGCGATCTCAGAAAATTTTAGGACTTGTCAAAACACGAGATCTTAGGCGACTGTCTAAGAGCCTGTTTGGTAGGGCTATTAATCAGATTAAAATTGAAAATATGACCGTTGTTGGGTCCCACTCGTCTAATAAAAGTCAACAATAACGGCTAGTTTTTCAATTTTAATCTCTACCAAACACACTCTAAGTGGCCTTGGGATCAAGTCGATTCTGCTATCAGCTCATCAACTCCAACTTTTTTGGCATCATATCTATATTCAAAATTAGCAAGTGGAAGGTATATTTTGTTAGCCTTATATAATATAGTTTATTTATGCATAATATTATTAGTTTCCTTTCTTTGGTAGGCTTCCTTTCAATTTTGGTCTTCTTGTATATATAAAACAAAATTCTCTTAATAGAAACCTAGTTTTCGTTGGCAGCTCAAAAATTGGTTTTTCTTCTATCAGTTCTTCTTTTCCCCTTTTGGTTGATTCATCAAATTAGTTTATATTGTTCACATGGTATCAGAGCTTATAGTTGAGTGAAATCTGTGGAGAAAAATTGGTGAAAATTGCAGAAAATCACAGCACAAAGTTCTGTCCAAAAAACTGCTCATTAACAAAACCTGTTTTCTTGTTTTTCGGGCAAACTAGACACTGTTTGAGGAAACTAAGACCATATCAGTGCTCTGTAGATCGAGGAGAATCTTCCAGTTGGCCGTAGAGAGTTTTACGGTGCGTCGCTAAGAAACCAACCACAGCCTAGTCAATTCATTCCAGCTCGCCATTAAACATCATCTGTTTCCTATCATTCCTATTGGAATTTGGATGTGACTCGAATTTCTTCGTTGAAGTAATTAAAGAATTCTAACTGAAGTACATGTCATGAAGAATTCAAGTTTAGAATGCTATTGATGTTCTTTGTTAAATTGAAGTTCTATTTTGGAAGCTCGTTGAGAGTTTGGAAATTGGTATTGGATTTGAATAAGATTTTGATGGAGAGAAAAAAAAATTGGGCAGCGCGGCGCCGTGGCGAACGGAGGTGGGCGCCGCATCTCAATCATTTGATTGGTGTCACAACAAATGGTATCAATCCTAACAATTCCAACAGTACCATAGCACCACAACAAATTCCTCCATATTCCGATAGCGCACTCCAAGTGCACACAATTTTCGGAATAATCCTGGATCATCAGCCCGAACAGCCGTACTACCACTACAGCCTCACACTAAAGCGTGCAAAGCCGTCTTGTCCTCTTCCTCACATCTGTGATGTGTCGATGCCAAATATTATGGCACCACACAAAAAAGCTTTACCTCTCTGAAGAGAGGAAGGGGAGAAGGTAAACATACCTGTTCAACAGCGATCGCCGCAACACTGCAAATACCAACACACTCCAACAAAAAGTTAATAACATCGGCTAGTTTGTAAAAGCAATAGCTAAAGAAAAAAGGCCCAGAAGAGAGACATTTCCGTATTAAATTGAAGAGAATCGAACACGAATTTTCGGGTATTTACTAAAAGGAATTGTCAGGTCCAAATTTAATTATGAAATCAATCGGATTCGGTTCGATTCTATTCGATTTCCAAGTTCCATATAATAATTAAATTTTTTTATATTACAACATCGCTAGATTAATTCGACTATGACACGTTCAATCTCAACTTTTACAAAATAATATAGTTCAATCTTGTGATATATTTTGCATCTCTTTTTATTGAGTTCTTTATAGATTTGAAGATGGCTAGTTCACAATAATAGAACAATAGAAACGACACTGCAGTAGAATAAAAGATTTTGGTAAAACTTAGGGCATGTTTGATTTCCTATGTTTTCCATGGTCCATTTTCCATGAATTTTGTTGTTTGATAGCAAAGTTTTGCCATGGAAAATATTTTCTATGTATACCTCACACATGCACCAATTCACTGATTTGGTGGAATTCATTTTCCCACCTATTTGTTGGGAAAGTGAAATCCATGTTTTGGCATTTATTTTTTATTTTTATTTTT